>JBCNJP010005572.1:0-15000 GCA_039602395.1 Deinandra increscens subsp. villosa
CTTAAACATGAACTTTTATGTGTTTAAATGATAAGATCCACTCATGCATGCTCGATAAGGTTTGTTTTGTGATCAAAAGTCGATTATTATGCTAGATTTGACTAGATTCATGCTAGAATTGGCTAGGCTCATGCTAGATTCAAGTAGAACTATAAAATCTATAATAGGTTATGTTAGATCTGGTCATATATGATAAACATGTGAATTACCTTGAATTATTATCATGAGAATTGACTTTTTTTTACTTTTGTTGACCTAGTTTGACTTCCATGCTAGTTTACTAGATTAGGACCATTCACCTTATTTAGGGCATAGACTTAAACCTAAACTAAACACGTACACTATCACTTGAGTAAAACACCCATGTGTTATGTTTCATTTTTGGTTTACTATGTTTGTGTTCATGGTTTAACATATAATCGCATGTTGTACTATTTATCATATACGTATCTAAATCTATGATTACTCACCAACTCTTGTAGTTGATTGTATTTTTTACATGTTGTAGGTGGTGCTATTTGATCTTGTTATCGACGCCATAGGATTATACATGGGACTTAGTAGACCTTTTAAATAAAATTAAACTTTTTTATCAGATGTATGGACCCAATTTTTTGTGGCATGTTTATGTTTGACTTTGTTGGCTGTTTTATGAAAATTGGCATGATTAAATATAACAACTTTAATAGTGTTGTGAGCATCTGGGCAATCTTAGCGCCCCGACGTAATATCCGCCCCCGACGTAATATCCACCGTCGGTTGGGGTGTTACATATATATATCATATATTATGAAAATGCATTAAAATGCTTATATTTGAAACGTCTTAACTATTAAACTGGTTTTGGATTGATGCTATGTTATGGGAATGCTTTCAAATTGCTTATACGTGTTGTTTATGCAATTATAATGGTTATATATGATATGTTATGTGCTATTATTTGCTTTGAAATTAAATAGCCAAGTGACAAGGGAACTGTTAGTAAACAATATAGTGAATATGCATTAATATGTGAGAACAGGTGATGCATTTTCTTTACTATTCTGTGGTGGATACGCCGCTGGTACTTTTTATATATAAGCATAATAAAATAATTTGCCCAGTATATCGGAAGTGTGGAGGATACACCGCTGGTACATCCCGTATACATACACCAATGGCAAAATGGAGGATGTTCATTTGTTGCAACATATGAATGCATTATCGTTGTTTACTAATAAATCTATTTCACCTGGGGTATTTAACTAGGGGCGGGTAGTAGTACTAGGGGAGTTAAGTTAAAGGTAGTGTTTCTCGAAGGGATTAGGGATCACTAAAATTAGAAGGGGGAAAAAGGGGGCAACTGTCTATTATAGGGATTATCGAAATGTGGGCATAAGGGTAAACTCGGCAGTTAGAAAAAGGGGGGAAAGGTGCGACTGTCCGTTATAGGAATTACCAAAATGTGGGCATAAGGGCAAACTCAGCAGTTAGGAAATATGGTATTCTAGACAAAAGGTTGGGTATAACGGGGTAAACGGTTTCTGTAGAGGGTATTTCTTGTTAAGGAATGTTATATGTTATACTTAACAAATGGTTGTAAAAAGGGTCTTACAGGCCCAAAGGTTTTTATCTCAAGGTAAAAATTTTAGAACGTAGAACTCACCAGCTTAAGCTGACCTTTTTAAAGAATGTATATCAGATGAAGCTGAAACTTCGGGTAGCAATGGGATGACTCTAGTGAGGGAAAGTTAGGCGGGCAAGCTATCAGTGTATATGTTTTGGTGGGCTGGCATTGATATAGTAATAAATCGTACTTATAGTTAGAATTACCTTATGTAAATTATCGCTCTTACTTGTAGTACTTGTGTTATAAATAAAAGTTTTAAATTTTCGCTGCTTTAGTTATTCTGTTGTACCATGTGTTCATAAGGCCACTCCCAATGGTGGTGTCACCACCTAATCACCACTATGTCACCAAAGCACACCATTGGCACAATCTCTTCACCCACTTTTTTTCACAACAATTATCACCCATATATATGACATCTCTATGACTTGTTCTCCAAATAAAAAAACTAAATTAAACTTAGTAGGGCCCACAAATAATACCATTCTTTGAATTTCCTTTAAAGTTTTGCCGACATAAATTTTTTTATTTTGAAAGACAAATTGTGAGGAAGAAGTGGTGAAGAGGTGTTATTAGTAGTAATGTGTCATAGGATGATTAAATGAGGAAGAGATGATGTGGCAGTGGAGAAGATATGATATTTCGTGCAGACATGTTTCAAGAAACGTTTTGTCCACACTTTCAGACTTCCAATTGGCTCTAGGTTTAGTAGTGGCCATGTCTACATACATATGAGAATATATAGAATTATGTGTCAGAACATGACTCCCTTGACATTTCTTATAAAGACTTGCAATTTGTCCATGTCATATTCTTCAGATGAATCTCTAATAAGAAAATGATAATCCAAGTATCCAACTTACAACTATGGTGAACAAAACACATATATCTTCCACAGGAAGCAGAGAAACAAAATTTCTATTAACATCATCTTATTCAATGATATGGCAGATATGATAACTGTTTGATAATTCATGACTGGGTAAGAGAGGACTGGTTAAGAGCTAATTGAGTAAGAGCTGACTGGGTAAGAAGCTCTAACTCAAACTTGAGTGTTTGATAGTGGCTGACTGGGTAAGAGCTGAATGAAACTTGAGTGTTTGATAGTTGTTGACTGGGTAAGAGCTGACTGAGTAAGAGCTGAATGAGAAATGCATATTATAGCTTTTTAAAATTAATAATCACCATTGCATAATTATTTATAAAAAATTAAAAAACGATAAAATAAAATATGATGAAGCAACAAATATCTTAAACATAATATCTTAAAATTCAAATATCTTAAACATAATATCTTAAAATTCAAATTTTCATACAAAATTCAAATCAAACAGAAATCATACAAATCTAATTTGAAGCAGTTGAAAATAGTTGATTGGCAATCTGGTTACGCAAAGTAGTCATGTATTCAGTGCCTTCTAAACCCCACTCTATGCTCTCACTTCCTCCACCTTGCACATTATGAGTAACCATATTCATCTCTTCAAAGCCCATAAACAATTCATCTTGAATATTGTATTTTCTTATAAAATTATGGACTGCAAAACAAGCAATGACAACGTCTCGCTGCACTGGAAAAGGATAAGAGCCATTTGTTTTAAGATTGGAAATCTCGCCTTCAGTACACCATAAGCACGCTCAATAACATTTCTGAGTTGCGCATGAGCATGATTGAATCTTTCTTCCTTAGATATCGGCCGTCTTCTTCGAAAATCCGCTAACCAATACCTCGTATTGCGGTAAGGAGTCAAAAATCCACGAGTGTTGGTATATGCAGCATCACAAAGATAATATTTATCTATAAACGTCAGTGTAACATCTATTATTTAAAGAATAAATACAATAATATATTTAACAATAAAAGTTTTAGTTAAAAAACAAACCTGGTGGAGGGAATGGAAATCCAGAAGTCGGATTAGATGCAACTTCTTTCAGAACTCGTGAATCATGTGCTATGCCTTCCCATCCAGCCCATACAAAGGTGAAAATCATATCAAAATCGCATATTCCTAGCACATTTTGATAACATACACCCTTTCCTCTTCCCCTATAACAATTCTGTTGATTAGTAGGCACAACTGCATGTACAAGAGTACCATCTAACGCACCAATTGCTCCGGGAAATATGGCTTTTAACCTTTGATGTCGTTCCGATATATTTGTAGTTTCATCGGAAGATGTTGGCACTATAATTTCCCTTACAAAAGACATCATTGCAACCAAAACCTCGTGAAAACACTGATGAACTATTTGAGTAGAATGTTGAAATCGCCGTTTAACCACTCGAAAACGTTCATTATGCCCTATAATATGTAAGAACATAGCCATTTTCTCTTCCATGCTTATTGTTCTACTAGCTTGCAACCAATTCCGTTGTCTAAAATGGTTGCATAATAATACAAAAGCCTCGCGTGAAACCCTCATCATTTCATGGCATTGTATAGTCGATCCATGTAACAATTCTTGCGTATACGCATGCCCGGTTAATGCAGAATCGTTATCTCTTATTCTTTCAATACCTCTCTTCCTTTTCCGAGCCAACATCAACCAATACCACGAAAGTAAAATGAAAGCTACAATTTCACCTTTTGTATACATTTGTGACCTGTTAAATGTCATATAAAAGTCAAAATATAATATAAATGCCATCCACATTTAACATAACAATCATCCAAATATAATATAAATGCCATCCATATTTAAAATAACAATCATCCAAATCCAAATATAACCAAAGTCTCAAAAACACCGAAGTCATACCAAAGTCATAAAATAAACAAAAAACACAAGAAATTCATACGACAAAACATCTAAACATAAAATAATCATCGAAACAAACCGAACTTCCTTCCAGCATTTCGCACCCACGACTCGCAACTTGGCGCCTTAAGATGTAACCAAACTTTCCTAAGATCGGCACTTTCACCAAATAGCAAAAGAGCCGTGTCGTATCTTGGATCTCCTTCCCCCCACCCCATTTTCTCCAATTTCTCCATACATGCTCCCACATCATTTTCTTTCTCTCTTTCCAAGCGTTCAATTTCTCTCTCTCTACTCAAACGTTCATTTTCCACGAGCATTTTTCCAACATTCACAATTTCCTTCCCAACCTCCCTAAAGTCATCATCAAGTGTGTTTTTACGCGCCCTTTTGCTATTTCCTTGACGTTCATTATGTTTCGACCGGCTGCTTGATTCATCACTTTCATGTGGGGCCTCCGTTTCCATCTGAGTGAAATTAACAGCATCCATATCATCCGTGGAAAATTCTTCTGCGGGGTGAGGGAATGTAGAAGATGGCCCCCAAGCATGAGCGCCGGTCGAGGTCAACTCTTCAAACAATTGCACACAAAGTTCCGGAAAAATGAGGGGGGCATTTTTCACTTTCTCTACATATGAGTCCAACTGTTTGAAGATTTTATAAATATAATTAAAATAGTAAAACATAATAAGCCTAGTTAAAAAAAATACTCATAAATATAAAAAAATACCTTTATCTCCGCCGCCCATTCTTCCTCACTCATAGTGAAAGTATTTGTTATGGGATTATAGATATTCCCTGTTTTGTTTCTTAATCTCACCCAAGCACAAAACTTTTTTCTTATGTAGTCATAACGATTTTTCATTTGTCCTCGGTTGACAATGAAATTATGCTCATTTTTCAGTTTTTCTCCAACTACTTTCCATGAGGATCCTTTCAAACTAGTACCCTCCCGACCGTTGATTGTTATTTCGTGCAGACATGTTTCAAGAAAAGTTTTGTCCACACTTTCAGACTTCCAATTGGCTCTAGGTTTAGTAGTGGCCATGTCTACATACATATGAGAATATATAGAATTATGTGTCAGAACATGACTCCCTTGACATTTCTTATAAAGACTTGCAATTTGTCCATGTCATATTCTTCAGATGAATCTCTAATAAGAAAATGATAATCCAAGTATCCAACTTACAACTATGGTGAACAAAACACATATATCTTCCACAGGAAGCAGAGAAACAAAATTTCTATTAACATCATCTTATTCAATGATATGGCAGATTTTGCAAAAGTTTTTAAACATGAAACCAATAACAGGATATGCATTCAATTAAAACTATTTAATGATCCCTAAAGAGTACAACAAATTCATTGAAGAACATACAGAATATAAAAAGTAAAAACCACAAACAATATCAACATTCAAACAACCCAAACGATTCAATTAATCACCTCTACACTCAACTTTGTCAAAACAATGAATAGTCAAATCCAATTCAATGAAGCCCCCTTTTGCTTGATCTTTCAACCACACACATTCAACCACCCCCACTACCAAACTCAGAACCCCAATTCAGCAAAACCCATTAGACATAAATGCAAAAGAATCAAGATTCAAGACTAGAAACAACATGATTCACCTTAATCGAACAAAACGAATAAAAAGAGGGAGAGAGAAAGAGTATATGACACGTAATGAGGAAGGATGAAGGGGTAATATACCTGGTGGCGATGCTGGTCCGGTTGCTAGTCTCCGGCGGTGGTGCGGCGGAGCGGCGGAGCTACCAGGCGGTGGTGCGGCGGAGCGGCACAGGGAGGAGGGCTGCTTGCGATGATGGAGGATGGAGGCGAGGAGAAATGGGAGCGGCGATGGAAGGAACGACATATTAGGGTTGAGGGTTGGAAGCACTCGGTCAGAGATGAAAATAGCGTGAATTCGGTCAGAGCACTCGGACTCGGTCCGAGCAAACTAGTAAGCATATCAAACACTCGGACTGCTGACCGAGTCCGCAGTCAGCCCTTAATGGGCCGGGTCAGAGCATATCAAACAGGCCCTAAGTCACCATTGAGAGAGGCCTAAGTAAATCCGATGCGTGATCTCTTAAAGCCAAGTCTGAGAGTGAGCATCACACACTACAACCCAATTTCCATGTTAATGTATAATCGACAAGATGTGATTCCGTATGCCCTTTTCTGTGCCATAGATTTTGGTCCATATAGATTGGCAATTATCAATTCCTCCTGGCAGCCCCTTGTGTGCTCTTTAATGATCAACAAATTCTTATTCTTCACCACGTCAACTTTGGTGAATAGAGAGGGATCCCGTAGATGACCTAATTCTATGAAAATTAAGTATAGAATGAAAAGTGATTTAACTAATAACGTTATTCAAAGTTAAACGTTGACCTAAAATTTACTGCTTCTCACATTATCTCTATGTTTTCTAATAACTTCAACTTAGTTTATCAACACCATTTGTGTATACAAAATAGTAAATAAATTACTTATATAATCACCTGATTCTTAAATCCGGTTTGATCAGTTTAATCAGTAAACCAGTAAAACAAACAATTTGATGTCCCCCGTTTCTAAAAAACATAATTTGGATAGACCTTATGAGGTGAGCGTATACAAGTATTTCTTTTTTAACTTTTTTTAATTTTTAGTGTTTAATAATAATAATTAAAATAGAGTATAATTAAACTGAGGAAGGAAATCGTAATTTGTGACCTCATAGGTATAATATTTTAAACATTTTTATTGTTTATCAAGTATTTTAATTGTGTAAGACGTACTAACACCTTTTGTTTTGCTTTTCTTCTACTTGATATAGATTCTTCTCATAAAAGACTTTATGGTTACTCAAAGGATCAAATTACAATAAAGTGGTTGGATAAACGGATAACAAGTTACGCCGTAAGGCCCGCAACCCCGTTTTGGATAGCAAAACCGATTTTAATTGATTCAGATATTTGGTCAAATTTTGTACTCTGTATGTTAATTGAATTTTACTTTGTTATCTTGAAAGTTTGTTATAAGTTATTTTCACATATTTTGGTTGTAACGTTTCCAACATCACTATATATAATGTTCTTAATATTTTGGTTGTACTAGAACTTTATCCTATATTATATATTATATTATTATATATTATATATTATATATTATATATTATATATTATATTATATACGTGTGAATGAATATTAATGTTCTTAATTTTAATTAAGTTGGAGAAACAGAAAAAATACATTATGATTTATGATCGTGGGGTCACGTGACATTCAAATATAGAATTGATGGTGTATTAGCCGATTTCAATGCCTCTTTTTAAGGCAAACATTAATGTTTTAGATTCGTTTCATATCAATCTTACTTCTTACTTTAATCACACACGTCAGAAAATCTTCAGTTTAGTAGAATTAGATCGCTTCGACAGCTATTATTATACATATATAGAAAACAAGTTATTTATGTCAATGTTTAAACCATTATTAAAAAAAATATTACTATTATTCTTTGTGTACTTACTGTGATTTTGAATTTATATTTTTACTGAAAAAAATACAAATGAGCAACACATAAGCATAAATGCACGTGGTAGTTACGATGCATATTATTTAAAAAGTTAATCCTCATTTTCATCTATGGTTTGTTGACTTTTGATTATTTTCATTCAAAATCTTTTTTCACATTTGGTTCTGGTTCTCTCTTTTCTAAACTTGTCATTTTGATCCATATTGTTAGCGTCATCCATAATTCCGTTAAATGGTCATTAAAAGTTAAAACAAGAATATTGTTTTGCTCATTATGGTTTTACAACTTTAATCATTTTAGTCTCAAAATTTTAACAGATCATATCTTATAGTTTGTAATTTATAGGGTGGACGGTATAGTGTCTGCTTCGAAAGCTGCTTTGACTGGTTACCACCAGCACCTTCCAGCTTCGCTCCACTGCTTTGCGGCTTCATTTTCCTAGCTTTAATTTTCAAGTTGTGCTGCTTCTTAAGGCTAAAGATAGTGGACAATCATAAGCTCCATTCTACTACTTTAAAGCTTCAGGCTCGTTTTTTTCTCTCTTTCTTAACATAATACAAGATGATTAGATGCAGGGTCAAGCTTTAAATCTACCATACCCTCTACCATAACGTTTTTAGTCCTATAAATTAATATATTTACCCTTTTTTCGGTGACATGTTCAATGTTATACGAAGGAGTGCTTATCATGCAATATATACTTTTTTTAATCGATAACATTTGGGTCACATGGCTAGGGTTCAAAATTCAAAACGATGTTCATATACCGTACAATACTTTGCATCTTCTAATACATGTGTTCATTAATTAGTCTTCTTTCCTCTGCATAGAATTTATGGCTTAGATGCATTCTTTCCGGGATGCTTTCTTAAACAATTCATAAGTACATCCTTCCCAATAAACCCTATTAATTTCTTCAATCACACTTCAATTTATATCTTATTACATACACCACATATGTATCTCACTATCTCACACTTCTCTTCACTTGCCTTCATGGATAACCACCTCCTAAAAGCTGCATTCATTTGCTTCATTCTTTCATTCTTTCAATCTTGTTGCAATGCAGCATCTTACAATGTGGTTAGTTTTGGGGCTAGACCCGATGGTCGAACCGATTCGAGCCAGGCGCTTGAAAGGGCGTGGAGGGCTGCATGCGCCTCGACGAGTTCGACCATGGTTTACATCCCACGGGGCACATTCATGACTAAACCCGTCGTGTTTAGTGGCCCGTGCAGGAGCCGGATCTTGTTTCGGATGGACGGCACCCTTGTTGCGCCGCCGAATTACCAAGACATGGGTAACTCCGGGTTTTGGATACTGTTCACTAAGGTTTCGAGGTTAACGGTTCATGGTGGAACCATTGATGCCAGGGGTACGAAGTTCTGGGCTTGTCGGAGGAGCGGTAGTAACTGCCCGCCTGGAGTAAGGGTGAGTAGCGAAACCAGAACTTTTTTTTTAACAGCTAATTTTTTATATATAAAAAAATGACAAATTTTATGTTAAATCGCGTGTAAACCGCTTGCAGTCGATATCGTTCCTGTGGTCGAGCAATGTCGTGGTTAGCGGGCTCAAGTCGTTATATAGTGAGCTGATTCATGTAACCATAAGCAACTGCAACAATATCTTGTTTGAACATTTGAACATTATAGCCCCGAGCCGCAGCCCGAATACTGATGGTATCATCATTCAGTCGTCGACTGGTGTTACCATCAGGAACAGTCTTATTAGAACCGGGGACGATTGCATCGCAGTCGGCCCCGGATCCAAGAACATATGGATGGAGAAGATCGCTTGTGGGCCCGGCCATGGTATTAGGTAGACTTGTTGAACACGTTACCTTTTACATCATAATAGTGCATACATTACCTTTTACATCATAATAGTGCATACATATAACATGATTGTATGTTTTGAATTTGCAGCATAGGTAGCTTGGGGAACAGTTTAAATGAAGCCGGCGTGCAGAACGTGACGGTTACAAATGCGATTTTCACAAAGACACAAAACGGGGTGCGGATCAAGTCATGGGCACGAGATAGCAAGAGCTTTGCAACGAATGTCGAGTTCAGGAACATTGTAATGAGGTCGGTCGACAACCCGATCATCATTGATCAGACTTACTGCCCGAGTAATCAATGTCCGCGCCAGGTTAGCCGATATTTATCATGCACTTGATCTTGTATATAGACCAGTAAAGTAAAAATATGGTCGACCAATGTTTTCATAACCGAACCGATAATCAAACCGACCCGTTTTAAAAACAATATGACATAGTAGTTAATTTAAAATTTAAAAATACCTTAAAAACATATTGAATTATTTTATCTTTTTGAGATTCACAATATTGATATAAATATAAAACAAGTAATAAATAAACTTATAAGATTGAAAGAGTTTTAGAACAAAAATAAAAAATTAAAATCCGGTCCAACCATCTAACCAGGGGTGAACAAATGGACTTGACCAGACCGGTTATACATCCGGGTCCCAGTCAAGACTAGTTATGAAAAGAGTGCTTCTAACCGTTACTAACCGGTTAATGTTTTCATGAACAAATGTAGACTTCAGGAGTCGAAGTGAGTAACGTGAGATACAGCAACATAAAAGGGACGTCAACGACAGTAGAAGCAGTGAAGTTCCAATGCAGTGTGAGCAACCCGTGTAGAGGGATTCAGATGCGTAACATTAGACTAACGACTCCAAATAGAGTAACCACCTCGACCTGTGAAAACGTTCACGGTTCGGCTTCGGGTCAAGTCGTCCCTAGAAGCTGTCTATGATCAGTTAGTTCGTAGCGTTATTGCCAAACAATTGTAATGAGTTTTGTTTGTTTTGTATTTGCTATTCAAATATTCAATCCTTTGGTTGAATATTGAAATTGAAATACTATAAAGTGGTAGTATGAATTTGCGAAAGTGTCAACAATGACATTAATTTATTAACTTGAAAAAAGTTTAAAGTTGTTAGTCATATTAATTGTGTCACATGTTTGAGTCGTGAAAACAACGTCTATGTAATACACTGAATAATGATACGTTTATATTAGACCCAAATAGCCTGATACTTTCGGACCCACGCATACAAGCCTAGGCACTTGTTGTGCACAAGACTAAAAACTTGCTTGAACCATTTTATATAATCAGTTTACGTCATAACTAATTTAATTAAGACATGAGATATAATACGTACAAACTCTATTCAATTAGTTTACGTCATAACTAATTTAATTAAGGTATGGTTGCCTAAGGCAACCATTTGAAACATAATTGTGACCAATTATGGGGTGTCATTAGGAGAGAGAAAATTTATTTAGAATTATTGTTTTGGTGGTGGGTATGGTTGCCTAAATCATGTTTTAGGCAAACTTTTTTTTCTTTTTTTTTAAACAAAAAGAATTACATAAAATAAAATAAAAACATAAAATTCATTAATTTAAAAATAAAAATTACAAAGCCCTAAAATAAAATAAAAAATTACCAAATTCCTAAAAAAAAATAAACAACCACCATTTATTCTTCAAATTAAAAAAAAAACATACAAATCTAGGTTGGAGGATTTGCGTTTAGCTCTGCTTCCGTTAGTTCGACCTCTAAGTTTGCGACGATGTACTCCGTAATATCAAATCGTAGCTTAAAGTGTGTCTCGCTATCCCGTATCTCCAAGTTCGGGTGGGATTATATTTTGGGCGAGGACGAACCATGTTTGATAAAAAAATATAGAGGTTTTTTTTTGTTATTGAATTGAAGAAGAGGATGTATAAAATTTATGAGATATGGTGGGGTTTATATAGTATTTGAATTGATTAAAATATATATATATATATATATATATATATATAGGGTAAGGATCATGTAAAAACCACATCTTTTTGCGAAAACCTAAAAACTAATACTAAAACCTTCATAACTTTTTCATATATATATATATATATTGGATACTTTTTCATATATATATATATAGGATCCTTACCCATATATATATATATATATATATATATATATATATATATAGATAGATAGGGAGAGGATCATTTGAGAACCAATTTGATTTAAGAACTCTCAAAAGTTCTCAAAAGAAAAAGTTCTCATTTGAACCTAACCCTATATATATATATATATATATATATATATATATATATATATATATATATATATATATATATATATAGGGTTAGGTTCAAATGAGAACTTTTTCTTTTGAGAACTTTTGAGAACTAAATCTCAACCACAAATTTCAGGGGGGACCACTACAATTCATGAGAGGGAGGATACATGTAAATAAACTTGTGGCTCAAATTAGTTCTTTTTAGTTCTCAAATCAAATTGGTTCTCAAATGATCCTCCCCCTATATATATATATATATATATAATATATATATATATATATATATATATAGGGAGAGGATCATTTGAGAACCAATTTGATTTGAGAACTAAAAAGAACTAATTTGAGCCACATGTTTATTACATGTATCCCCCTTCCCATAAATTGTAGTGGTCCCCCCCCCTGAAATTTGTGGTTGAGATTTAGTTCTCAAAAGTTCTCAAAATAAAAAGTTCTCATTTGAACCTAACCCTATATATATATATATATATATATATATATATATATATATATATATATAGGGAGATGATCATTTGAGAACCAGTTGGGTTTGAGAACTAAAAAGAACTAATTTGAGCCACAAGTGTATTTACATGTATCCCCCCTCCCATGAATTGTAGTGGTTCCCTCCTGAAATGTGTGGTTGAGATTTAGTTCTCAAAAGTTCTCAAAATATAAAGTTCTCATTTGAACCTAACCCTATATATATATATATATATATATATATAGGGGGAGGATCATTTGAGAACCAATTTGATTTGAGAACTAAAAAGAACTAATTTGAGCCACAAGTTATTTACATGTATCCACCCTCCCATGAATTGTAGTGGTCCCCCTGAAATTTGTGGTTGAGATTTAGTTCTCAAAAGTTCTTAAAACAAAAAGTTCTCATTTGAACCTAACCCTAATATATATATATATATATATATATATATATATATATATATATATATATATATATATAACTGTTGAAAATATGAACGTTGAATGGTCCGATCCTCGACATCACCCTCGGCAATCAAATGCCGAAAACCTCCTCCCTTATGCCGATGCCAAACTCGCCTTGTTTGGCCGCTACATGCAGCATGGTCGCCGAAGCGCGGCATCAACCATGCCGAGGAAAAGCTGAAAAAAAATTACAAACAAAACCAAAAACATGACATACGAAAAATACAATTTAATCCAAGTTAGACTTTCTAAAAGATATATTTGTTGAATGAACATAATTCACATTGCATTACAATTTAATACAAATTAGACTTTCTAAAACACATAACGAAACATCAAATTAACTAAGAATTAATATAAAATAAATAACATGCATCTCCAATCGGATTACTATTTGGATTACTAATCGGACATCCAAATCCATACCATTAAATTGAACCAATATACCAACATTCATTTACAATGAAAAATTTAGTGGTTTACTTAAATCACAAACATGCATCTAGCTCCATTAAAATATATCCAGGCCCTAAAAACGAACCATTAACAAAAATACAAACCATTAGCAAAAAGAAACAGAGAAATATAAGTTAGTAATTCAATTTCAAACTATCTCGAATATATTAAGGTCTATGATACATATACGGACATTTTTTTTAAATACACTCACCCTAAGCATCAGATTAAGGCCTGAATGTGACGCTTCTTACTTTAGCGGGACCACACTTAGGCCTAAACGTCACATTTCATAAAGTTATTTTTAATTTTTTAAAATGCTTATTTTCATTTTTCAATAAAAACGAGTTGTTTTAAAAAAAAAATTAATTACGCTTTTTTGGGTTTTTTATGAAGTGTATCTTATTTGTTATACTAAACTCTTTTTTTACATTGTGTAAAATGTTATTTTTTTAGATATTTTTATTTCATCAAGTTGTTTTTTTTTTAATTTTTTAAAATGCTTTTTTTGATTTTTTGATAAAAACGAGTTGTTTTTAATTTTTTTTAAAATTACATTTTTTTGAGTTTTTTTTTATGAAGTGTATTTTACTTGTTATAAAAATTAAAGTGGTTTTAAATTGAAAAAATAAAACATCTAGATTTATTCTTATAAATAAAACAAATGTCATAAATTTTTTTTTATTAATTTTATAAAATGTTTATTTTGATTTTTTATAAAAACGAGTTGTTTTGAGCTGTATGTCAAATAAAAAAAACAAGATGTAACATTTAGGTCTTAAAATCACGCTAGTTAGAGACACGAACCGAGATGTAACATTTAGGCCTTAATGTCACGTTGAGAGAGAGTGTCTAACCAAAAACCATTCGTGTCTATATGAAACCCCTATATTAAGGGAGTTGTTAAATATACCAAGGTAGTATTTTTATTTATAGAAGTCAACAAATTTAATTACAGCATTAATTACTTAACCTATTTACTAGATAGTCAATAATAAATGTGCTTTCTTTTTTAGTTTTTTATTCTTTTCTTTATTCTACCTATTAATTATGACACATTGCTGTTCAAAAAATATATATATATATATATATTTAATATAATAATTAAAGTATATATTAAAATGAAATCACGTAAGCCACAGGTTTGTTTATTCTTTTATAAGTGTTCCTTTTTAATTCTTTGAAATACAAAAAAAAATATTTGTATTAAATCATTAGAGAAAATATTTACGCAATTTTTTTTGAAAAAAAAATAAACAATACTGTCTATAAAAAAAAGTCAGTTTTATTAGGAACTTTTTAGAAGATATGTTTATTAATAAAAGCTGCTTTTTTTTCAATTTTTTATTTTCTTAAAAATTGTTTCTTTAATTATTTGTAAAAAACATTTATGAAATATGAAAGTCATATATCGTGCGGTTAGAGTCGCGAGTTTGAAACCCATTTAAAAAAAAACAACTCACACGTTGAGCTTGAGCTTCAGGTTTGCGAGGCTACATGAGATCTATATTGGAGTTATGTGAACCTTTATTAGAGTCTTGAATTAATATTAATAATAGTATTAATATTATTATTAATAAAAGAA
>JBCNJP010005573.1:0-13260 GCA_039602395.1 Deinandra increscens subsp. villosa
CAACTCATTTAATTTATTGATGTAAGTCATGTAATCAGTTCCATTCATTCTCAGATTAATAAATTCATTCTCTAGTCTCTCCGCTTCATTTTCTGGAATAAAATTTTCCATGACCAGTGCGCAAAAAGCTCTCCAACTCATGCGATAAGCATTCTACTTCCCAAGCCGGTTTAACTCTACCTTCCACCAGTTCAACGCTGCTCCTTTAAAGGATTGGGATGCAAACTTCACCATATCCTTAGTAGCACAGTCACTAATATCCAAGGCTGCTTCGGTTTCTTCCAACCAGTTCAGGGCATCGGTAGCCCCCTTATCTCCTCTGAATATACTAGGTTTACAAGCCATGTATGTCTTGTAAGAACATCCTCTCTTCACCTCATTCTCTGACTTATGTTCTTTGCTCCTAGATCTTTTTCTGGAGCCTTTCGAAAAAACTTTCATGATCAGGACTACGACTCCGACGGTTTATGCTCCTACTGTGAGCTGACGAGTCAGTTCTAGATTCAGCTGTTTGTGATCGAGATCTTGCAGACCCCTTTGATCTAGAAATAGCAGTTTGCTTCTTGGCGATTCGCTGGATCTCTCTGAACCAACACGCGTCTTTCCTTGCCTTTTCTCCTTAGAGACCAACGACGGCAAAGCCTTTGAAATTCCCTGAGCTATGAGCTCCTGGAGTCTTTCTTCCTGCTCCCTTTGTCTCAGTTGTTCAGACGTGAGAGGTTCTCCCATCTTACTGTGAACGGAGTGATCATCATGATCATCTTCCTCATCATAGTCATCTTGACGAGTTTTGATCGTCCCTGCTTTCGACATTTTGCTGAAAGCAATACCAGATTGACAGATTAACATACATTTAACTTAGTTGACAGGTATTTGTAATCAGACTTTATATTCCTTTGCACATTCTAGTGTCATAAGGAACGTGTTCATAACAGAGTTGTTACACTATTTTGGGCTTTCCGGATCACCATCTTGTGGTTACCGACATATTTTACCATGTTATGACTATGATCAGAGTGAAATCACATACACACGAGTATTTAGGGGTGGTCTAATGAACCAAACCTCCTAAAAATCACTATGTATCCTGACTTGACATTACTATAATACTCGAATGTTATTGATAACAACAAACAAACATTTATTCCATAAAGATAACACAGTCGACTTAGCGGTTCAACCACTTTATAACACAAAGCACACCCACACTCAAACCATACTCAAATAGAGTTTCACAAAAGGACATACAATACATAACATACTTATTTATTGGACACGACACACGAGACTTCTGCCATCACAATTCATGCTAATCTCCTTGTTTCTAATCCTTGCGTCTCCCAAATGATGTCAGATGTTTGATGTGGGATGACACCTTCTTAGCTTCTTCTGCCATTTTCTTTTCCTTCTTCAACTGTTTCTCTAGTCTTTTGGTTAAAGCCTTATTTTCTTCTCTGAGATCGTTGATTACCGGGGAGTTAGGTCTTGAATGATCCGCATACGGGGTTGGGGCAAAAACTGGGCTTGGTCCTGAAAAAGATGATCTTGGTAGATCCTGATATGATCCATACGGAGCATATGGGTAGGCAGAAGGTGGAAAAGGCATGTAGGACTGCTGCATAGGTGGAGAAGTCGAGTACTGATATGGTTGTGGCGGATAAAACGATGGTTGTGGTGGATAATACGGCATACCCGTGGCATAAGGTTCCTGGACAGAAGTTGGATACATGATAGGCTGCTGGAACCCACGTGGCTGCTGAAAAGGTGGACTCTGGTGATACGCAGGTGACTGTTGGTAAGCAGACGGGGGTTGGCTGTTAGACCTTAGCAACTGGGGAAAGCTGTAACGCTCAGACACGAGTTGACTGCTCTGGCCCTGCATCATTGCAGCTACATACGGGTCTCTAACATCATTTGCCAAAGCTGCGATGGGATCCTGTATTGGAACATCCACTAAATTGCCCATTTGATGAAAAGCTGCAATAGGATCTTGTTGCATAGGAATCGATTCCTCGGGTCCTTCTTCAATATCTGCTGCATATGCTGGGGAGGCATACACGTGTTGGGAATGATGTTCTGAGTGATAGCTTACCGTGTGCCCTGCTGACACTACAATTACTACCTGTGGAACGGTCTCGTCGGCAACTTCTTCAGGCTCATCCTCTGGGTCTTCTTGGTCCGTCTCTACATCGCGAGCATTTCATTCCGATGGAGCAATATGAATGGTATGGATCGGACGCACCGACATCCTTGGTTTGGTACTTCTTTTCTTAGGAGGCTTCGGTACGTCAGTAGTCGATGCCGCCGGTGATGGAGTCTTCTTTTGGGTTGGTGCGGTAAAGTATCCTGAAAGGTCAGGGCTCATCGGCGGTATGGGTTGACTTGGTCCACCTTCCTCTTTCTTGTTCTTGCTGCTTTTGCTGCTTCCACTGTTCTTGCTGCCAAATTTTGAAGATTTTGCAAAGTTCCACATCTTTCACGGAGGTACCTGTGAATATAGTTTTAATATACAATAAAGTATACGTATATATAAATTTTCTGTGCACTCCTAGATCTTCTTCAACTTATGTCATGCTAAATTTCACCCATTGAATTCACTAGTGTACACATAAAATAACCATCGGTATCCACGTGTCTATTAGACTCATCATATCATGAGGTGCCTGTGGGTAACAATGACAGCGTGCACTTTCTGCAATTGTTACTTACCTTACATCATGCTATGAGTAATCAAATATACCAGTTTCAACTTAGGTTAACACTTAACATGGAAGATCATCAGCATCAATGTGTCTATTAGGGTTCACGGAGTCTTAGTGCACCTGTGGGTAGGAATGGCAGTTTGCAAGGCTGTAACTTCTACCGACCTTACACTAAACCTCAATTACTTTCTAACATACAAATTTTCAGCCTATATCACAAATTTGGTTCATGCAATAACTTAGAGGTCCAACTAGGTTCAAGCTTAGGGGCTCTAAGAACTCCTAATTTGCTGGAACCTTTGGCTCTGATACCAACCTGTCACACCCCCCTCGTCCGCCCCCTGCCAGGTGCGGGGGAGGGTGTGGGACCGGCTGTCCGTATCAGTTCCCGAGGCACCAACTAATTAACAAACACACAAGCATACAAAACGAACATCCAATCCTCACAGTGAAACCCTAGGCCGACTCTGACTAAGGATGCACAGAGCACCTCTTAGCCGACCTAATAGAATCGATAGCCACCGGATATGACCCAGGACTGAACAAACAAGAGATACATTATTACAAGGGGAACATAGTCATAACAGGTCTTCGGAAACAAACATCGTACGTTTATTATACAGAACCCTATCCATAGTGACAACGACCATCAGAATATTCCAAGTTCAGATTAGGTCCACACCTACACTTGCTTACCTGCAACATAAGTCAATCACAGAGTCAACAACATACATTGTTGGTGAGTCGTAACAACCATCATCACATTAACAGTTTTCAACACATACAGATTATGAATTTATCATGCCGCACCCAAGGTCAACACTCAGATACTCTACGGGCACGTTGCGGGTAGCCGTACGCCCTCTACGAGTAGTTTTTAAGTTTAACATATAAGTACATATTCCCCCTAGTAACTTAATACTAGAGGATCCGGGTGAATATGGATCGTTCAACTATATCGGCCGCTATAATCCCTTATATGTCTAGTGGTCTCAACCTTAATGACCAGAAAGTCTCTAATGACCCACACAGGGCATCCTGACTCACAGTGTTCGACAAGATAAACATAACAGATATAACAAATACATTAGAACAAAAATGTGATCTCAAACAGTTAACTAATGAAGGAAGTCAGAGGACTCACGGTAATGAAGTCAGAAACAGAGTACAAAACGGATATCCGAGATCCAACTAGAATATCTTATCTTCGGTTTCTAGCAACCTATCAAAATTATCATGTACATACTTGTCATATACAATGCTAACGTGTCCATTAACAATCTCAGGTTCAAAGTAGTAAGGAATACAGTCTTCAGATTAACCAAGCTACGTTTTTGGTCAACTTAAAATCAGAGCAATTATTCTGTCATTTTTCTCCAGAGGCGTACCGCTTAGAATAGAGTAATTCTGGGCGGTACGCGTCAAATGGTAGACTGAGTTCCTAATTTCAGATTCGGGCGTACCGCACTGATAAATATAATTTTGGGCGGTACGCTGTAATCTGGTATTCTGTTTACTGTCCTTAGTTTTCAGGGCGTACCGCTCTGCATGCACCCAACTTGGGAGTACGCCCCAATCTGGCCCGACTATTTTGTTCTTTAGTGCCATTTTTACATTTTATCGTTTTGGGCCAGAATCGTTTGAGGGATCAGTAGTATATCAGATGGGGGTTTAATCAGTGGTTCGTTTGTAGTTTATATCCTTGATTTAAGTCATAACCCTAGTTCCCGAGCTTTCCATTAATGGTAAATTTCATCAATTCGACCCCCGATTCATACAAATATCATCAGGGACAGAACTCTTATGTTCCAATGGCCCATTTCCTCTTTAGATACACTGACCAAACCTAGTTTCATGTTATCTTAACTTATAAAGTTTCTATTTATAGAAAAATCAACATGCATGCATAAAGGGTTGTACCTTATGAAGGAATTCTTGTATAACTGAACTTTTCTGATTTCCTTGCTCTCTTAGGTCTCCAATCAAGCTCTCTTGGACAGATTTGGGGCTGCATGTATGATCCATGATCATATAATGAGAGCATGATCACAAAGAACCATACAAAACTTTCTTAAACATAAATCAAGATATCTTTACCTTGACTATCCTTAAATTTAGCTTCTACCCTCTTTAGTCACCACCAAAACGAGCCCACACCACTGAGTTGATGAAATTTGGGCAATGGGTGAGAGATACATCAAGTAAACATAGTCTTGATATGAAAATGATGATTTAGAAAACTTACCTATGAAGATCCACCCTTTCACAAAGCTTCTAAGGCTTAAATGTGGCTGTGATAGAGGTCTGGGATAGCCAAGAAGAAGCTTTGGCCGGAAGTGAGTTGATCTCTCAAGTGCACATGGCTATAAAGGCCAAAATCCTAGTTTTTAACGAACTGGAATCGAAGCGTACCGCCCCAAAATATCTCATTTGAGGCGTACCGCCCGGATTTTTGAGATTCGGGTATGTGAGGATCCGATGGGTGCCGCAACCAGTGGCGGACCTAAAGCCACCGGATGGGGGTCAACCGACCCCCATGAAATTTTCATTTTTAGTGTTATATATATGATCTGATCTCGACTGACCCCCATGATTTTGTGACCGAGGCCCATGATTTAAAATGCAAGAAGTCTACATCGGAAAAAAAAATCCGACCGCTAAGAAAGTTGCAGGCGAGATACATGAATATTGAAGAAGATGATGGATGTTTTTTTATTTTTCTTTAAGTCACTTCAAGTCTTTAACTATTAAAAGCTCACTTCTCAAAAACAAAAGTACATGCTTTCTGCAAGTACAATCCATGAATATTTTTTTAATTATTATAAAGGATATACTATATAAAATAATCAACTATAAACAATCAAACTAAACATTTAATTTAATACACGGATAAAAACTAATTTTAATGTTATTTACTTTTCCATTGTGTTTCATATAGGTTTTAGTCTAGTTTGTGTTTATAAAAGCATTTTATAGAAGATTAAGGCTGGTAAAAAAAAAATTCTCTGCATAAAAAAATGATATTTTGTTTATTTATTTAGCTTAGTTATTTTTATTTTCTTTGTTCTTTCATTTATTTAGGATTATCAAAATAAATATATATTATATGCTAATAGATTATATATAAAGAGAGAGACTTGATCATCATAGAAAATCATGTTTTATTAAAAACGTCAGAAAATTTTATTTTAACGATTTTTTTATTGAATTTGTTTTCTTTTACAAGTCTAATATAAATTTTAGTAAAATATGTGTTTTTAGTAATAAAAAAAAACAGTATTGTTAAGAGATCTAGCTCATATATATATATATATATATATATATATATATATATATATATATATACACATACACACATATATATAGGGAGGAGGGTATATTCAGAAAACTAGTCCTTTTGAAACTAATTTAAATTTTTTATTGAGTTTTATTATATGACCTGACCCGACCCGACTCGAATCGGTCCGAAAAAATTTAGTGTTTAGTAATAGATAATACACCTTAAAAAATTTCCGACCCCCATAAAAAAAATCTGGGTCCGCCACTGGCCGCAACCCGACCCGTTTATCAAACGGGTTGCGTACCGCCTGGGATTTCCCAATCCTAGGCGTACCGCCTCAAATTGTGTTCTTGAAATTTTAAATATTTTCCATTTAAAAATTCCAGCTCAGATTAGGGTTTAGACACAATGGTTACATTAGTCGACGCACAAAGTCCTCAAATCCCATATATCCCAGACCTAAATTTAATCTTCTCATCTTTTTAACATAAAAAAACGGTGTCTTCTTCAAATTGTTGAACAAATGCATGCGAAAGAATCGAAGGATGATCGCATAATGCGTAATTCTTTCGCCATGATCAGGGGTCTTACTGTCAACAGCATCCAAGGCCACATCAGGACGCTTCGAGAGCTTGTGGATGAGCCGGAGTCCGCGATGAAAGAGGCTGCTGCTGAGTATATTACTCAGCAACCGGAGCTAAAGGAGGAGATGCATACCCTCCTTAGTGGTGTTGTCGACAGCACCATTAAGAAGGGTAAGAACAGGGTGGAGGCTGCTGAAATATTTAAGAAGATTTAGGCACCCATTTTTTGGGGGTTTTTTTGATGTTTTTATGATGTTTTTTGATCTTTTCCACTTGCAAATGTTTATAAATATTAATATATGACACTGTTTTCTTTTTAATCTATTATATGCTTTTGAATTATTTTGTTTGCGTTATTTTATTTGAACATCATGCGTTATTTTATTAAGTGTGAAATCAGGTGGTTTTTGTGAGTTTTCTGGAGTGTATGCGTGATTTTTAGAACAATGTGCGTGAGTTTTACATATAATGCGTGAATTTTTAAGTATCTTAGGCTATTAATGCGTGATTTTTAACAGGTGCGATTATGTTCTGTGTGTTTGCGTTATTTTTATTAACAACATGCGTTTTTTTAAGTGTAAGACATGTAGGTTGTGTTTTTGTGAGTTTCTAGTGTGTATGCGTTATTTTCTTATACAATATGCGTTATTTTTATCTATAAAACGTAAGTGTGCGTTATTTATTGGAATACATGCGTTTTTTTATTAAGTGTGAGACATTTTTAGTTAGTTTTGTGTTTTTTTGTGAGTTTTTAAAAGTGTATGCGTGATTTTTATTTCAATTATGCGTTATTTGTTTAAAGGTTAAACGTTTGCGTTTTTTTTGTGTTGATGCGTAAATATTTTTTGTGTATGCGTGTTTTCATTTAATGTTGAAAAGACTTTAATACCTTTTTAATGACTCCGCGTTCTTTTTTTAAATTCATTAAGTGCGTTTTATTTTAGCGCCGTCAGATCAAGAAAAACCCGCATATGAGCGACGGAGATCCCTTCGCACACTTCGCACGGAAAACGTCCTTTGTACAATAACTTTTCCATATATATATATATATATATATATATATATAATCTTATCATTTATCATTTATAAAATGTAAATATGTTCCTACCATTTTTGTATAGTTTTCGAGTTGTTAAATGATAACATCGTTGGTCTTGGGTATGACTTTAGCATGGATAATAGCATATGTATATATGTATATGATGAAACAAGGAAAACACAAATTACTTATGATTAAATGCTAGAACAAGTCAAAATTACACTAATAATAGAAACGGGTCGAGTTACATATATGGTAAATAGACAAATATCACAGTCTCCTACTTTAGGGAACTTCGTCACGAAATTGATTACTAGGAGGCCGATCCAAAAAGGTGCGGATACCTGGTTTTCATTTGGTCTTCGCGTTCCGATGTGAATTCTGGTCCACGCTTGCATTCCCAACGAATTTTGACAATAGGTATGCAACAACTTGAGTTGCTTTACATCATGGTCCATGATTTCCACAGGTTTCTCTACAAAGTGCATCAATTCATCATTGTGTACTTCATCTAGAGGAATATGGAGGTTTTCATCGGCTAAGCATTTCCAAAGATTAAACACGTGGAAGGTTGGGTGAACATTTCTGAGTTCTGAAGGTAGTTCGAGTTTTTAAGCTACTTTCTCAATCATTTCAAGGACTTTAAATGAACCAACAAAACGAGGTGCTAGTTTTCCTTTCTTCTAAATCGGACGACTCCCTTCCAAGGGGATACCTTAAGAAGTACCAAGTCGTCAACTTTAAATTCTACAGGTTTGCGTCGTTTATCAGCGTAGCTCTTTTGACGACTTATAGCAATAAGTAGATTATCACGGATTTGAAGGATTTTATCGGTAGTTTCTTGACTTAACTCGAGACCAGTGTTTGGACTTCACCAATCTCGTTCCAATAAACAGGTGAGCAACACTTTCGACCATATAGTGCCTCAAACGGTGCCATGCCGATACTTGTATGATAATTTTTATTATATGAGAACTCAATCAAGGGTAAGTGTGAATCCCAGTTGCCACCGAAATCCATGACACAAGACCTAAGCATATCTTCGAGTGTCTGAATAGTTCGCTTAGATTGGCCATCGATTTGAGGATGATAAGCGGTGCTAAGGTCTAGACGAGTACCCAAATATGATTGAAGAGATTGCCAAAAGCGAAAGATAAAAAGACCATTACGATCTGAGATAATGCCTAAGGGCACACCATGACGACATGCTATTTCTTTGATGTAGATCGATATAATTGCTCAACTTGATATTCTTATCGAATAGGGATGAAATGAGTCGATTTAGTCAACCGGTCAATGATCACCCAAATACTGTCTTGACCACTAGAAGAGCGTGGAAGTTTAGTGATGAAATACATGGCTATGTTTTCCCACTTCCAAACAAGAATCTCTGGTTGTTCAAGCAAACCAAAAAGGTCGTTGATGTTCGGCTTTGACTTTAGAGCAAGTGAGGCAGTTAGCCACAAAAAGGGAAATGTCCTTCTTCATACCGGGCCACTAATATGACAATGAAGATCCTGATACATTTTCTCTGCACCGGGGTAAATACAATAGTGGTACTTTTGAGCCTCGCTCACTGTTGCAATAGTCGGTCTAGGCGTCCGAATACTCGCCGAGTAGTCGCTAGGCGGTGGGTTGCCGAGGCGCCTTGGCAATAATCCGCCTAGGGTGGGTGCACTTGGACAAGCTTAATGATATGCCTTATATTGTGACTTACATAAAAGAAAAAGTTGGTTCCGCCACTATGTAAGGCTAATAATGCTCTTGGTTGTTGAACATTTATTGATATATATTAATTTTCACATATTTTGTTATGAATATTATTATTTGAACATGTATATAATCCAAGAAATTTAATTATATTATAGTTACCATGTCCGAGTACTCCCCGAGTACTCCCCGCCTAGACCCGAGTACTCACAACTCCACTGACGACCGACCTGGTAGCGCCTAGAGACTTTTACAACCTTGGCCTCGCTCATGATGAAAGTATGAAGATCGTAGCGATTTGGGATCCAAAGACGATCTAAGAAATATAAGAGGCCATTAGTTCTGGTTTCTAACTAGAGTTCAGCACCAGGTGACATCTCGTCATACATGTTACCCTCAGTGATTGAGGCATGTTGTGCTTCAAAGATATGAAGTTGAATATTAGTTTGAATATGAATGCTTTGAAGTATAATAGGCTTGGCGTGGTCCTTACGACTAAGAGCGTCGGCTACAACATTTGCTTTGCCTGGATGGTAGCGAATTTCGCAGTCATAGTCGTTTAGTAGTTCAACCCAACGCCGTTTCCTCATGTTGAGTTCCTTTTGATCGAAGATAGGTTGGAGACTCTCGTGGTTGGTGAAAATCACACATTCAGTACCATATAGGTAATGCCTCCAAATTTTCAAAGCAAAGACGACCACACCAAGCTAGAGATCATGGGTCGTGTAGTGTGTCTGATGGATTTTGAGTTGCCTTGATGCATATGCACTAACTTTGCCTCGTTGCATGAGAACACAACCAAGACCTTGGTTTGATGCATCGCAATAGACAACAAAATCGTCGTTACCATTAGGAAGAGTTAGGATAGGAGCATCGCATAACACTTATTTAAGTGTCTGAAATGCTTGCTCTTGCTTAGGACCCGACTTGTATGGTTTGCCTTTATGAGTTAAGGCAGTGAGTGGTAAAGCAATCTTGGAGAAGTTGGAAATGAAACATTGATAGTAGCTCACTAAACCAAAAAAAAGAACGAATTTGGTAGTAGTAGGAATACTCCAATTCTTAACGGTTTAGATCTTAGCGGGATCTACATGGATACCCTTGTCATTGATGAGGTGTCCCAAAAATTAAACTTCCTTAAGCCAAAATTCACATTTAGAGAACTTAGTGTATAGTTGTTCTTTTTTCAAGAGTTCCAAAATTAGACTTAGGTGTTGCTCGTGATCAGATTTGGATTTGGAGTAAATTAGGATGTCGTCAATTGATAACGTTTGTCAGTCCGTTTCAAATCCCCAACTAAATTGATTTGTAGTAGTGGTAAGTTAGGGTTATCGAACCAAGGGAATATGTGGAAATTGACTAATTGATTATTAAATTAAACTAAATTACTGATTAACCTAAAATTATCTACTTGCCACTTAGCTGTTTTGAGTTGTTGGGTGAATTAACTAACAAATTAACTAACTTTAACCTAAAAACTTAATTGAATTCAAATGAGACGAGTCTAACCACTTCTGGATCCTGGTTGGCTACCGATCTAGAAAAACCTAATTACTTAACCGTGACACATAGACATGCCCCCCAATTGCTTCCTTGACCTAATAACCTAGTTTCCTAATGGGCTGATTAGTCCTGCCGCAAGAAAGTGCTAGATCAATAAACAGTGGACCACTAAAACCCTAGATTACTAGTTGATTTTAACAATTCCGCATGTAGGTATTCAACGGTAGCAAGTATTCCGGAATAACTAGTTAAGCAATAGGTTAATCATAGAACGAATCCACCAACCAATCACCAAAAGCGGTTAGTGGTGATTAGCCGGAGATGGCTAATGAAACAAGCATAAACATAATAAAAGATTGCATTAAACTAACGTACCGAATGATTTAAATCTCTCAAAAAGCTCCAAAACAAGGTGAAATTCGCAAACCTTAAGCCTCTGGTCGCACAATGAAGATTGATATCCCCCAAAAACTTCACAAATAAGTTTAAATAGTAAACCCTAATCTAAAACTTCTGCCGACCAATTCGGGGCGTACCGCCCCAAAATGGGGAATTCTGGGCGTACCGCCCGGATTGATAATCTCGGCCGCATATCTAACTTTTAGGGCGTACCGCCCTGTTTTCTTCACTTCTGGGTGTACCGCCCAGATCTGGATCTCAGGAACTTTCTTCAATTTCTTCTAAGTCTTCACTCGTTCCCGCTCGATTCTTGATCCTTGTACCAGCAGCTTCCAGATCTTCATAAAACTCCATTATTAGCTACTTAAGCTCGTGGTACCTTACAACACAAAAACCCGTGAAAATGCCATGTAATCCAACCCTTATTATAAATAAATATAACAAATTAAGCACAATAATAACGACAAATTGGACTAACATCACATCCCCACACTTGACTTTTTCCGTCTCGGAAAAACTGCCATGGAATCATAATCGGGAAATCAATCTCAAAATCTTTTGACTTTTCACTTTATCAACCTTTTTCCATTCCACATTCCAAAATGTATTCATATATACTAATTGCAATCACCGGTATTTCTATCCGACTAAACCCAACCACTGATCTTTGAGCCCCCAAGGTGTTTACAAAAATTACCAATCAGTTATATCAGTCTACCAATGTGTCCCACATTCAGAAAATTCTAGCTCAATCTAATCCCGACTCAAATATCGGTCAAAGTAAAGGGTAATACAGATAGAATTATTTATATTTTCCCCACCCTAGTTAAACCAGATACTCATATATCCCAAGAATGGTGGAGTTAAGTGGATGAATGAAGTTATTGAGCATTTATTTCTCTACTATTTCTTTCTATTTTTCTCATTTTTTTTTCTTTTCTTTTTTTTTCATTTTTTTTTTATTTTTTTATTTATAATTGGTTAATTTTAACTATACTTACCAACGGACATCATCAGAGGCATTCTTTCACAAGGTCTTACCCCCGAAATCATACGTGAGTGTTTTGCCCGCGAGATCCGGAACATCATCAGAGGTACTCTTTCACAAGGTCTTACCCCCGAAATCATACATGAGTATTCTGTCCCTTCACTCTAATTCATTAGCCAATTAATTACCTAATATGCTCAAAAGATGGAAAAATGGGGCGCCGTTATTTCTCGGATTTGCTTTCGCAAAAAGATCATAACGTGCCAATTTATTCTGAGGATATATAAGTCTCTAATCTAAAAAGGTCTTTTTCCTCCTAATCATCAGTTTCAACCTCACTATTACCTCTAAAATGGGAACCCACTAGCAAACTAATTTAATTACATATTTATACACAAATAAACACCAAGGGATAATTAAGCTTTACTAAATCAGCTGGGCCTACCGACACATCACAAATTAGATATATTTTCCATTCTCTCCTTTTCTTACCACTTTTCCTTTCTTTAATTATAATTTATTTTGAAAATCGATTCCCAATTGTACTATCATTTTCCATGTACCGGCAATTATCCCAAAACAGATTTGACTCAAATACTTAAACTAAAAATGACTCAAAAATTGCAAAATCTTTTTGGATTTTTGATGTTTTTTACTTTTTTTTTTTTCAAAATAAACAAACAACTACCTAAAAATTCAAAAACTTTAAACATTACATAAAACTGACGTCCTGTCCCCCTCCCCACACTTAAGATCGACATTGCCCTCAATGTGATAGGAAACACGCACATAACGAATATACAGACACGAACGATAAAAATAAAATAAAAATAAAGATACAATGCAAAAATAAATAAAAATAAAAATAAAGAAATAAAAAGTACAAGTTGGAACAGACTCCCCTGATATCATCGTGAAAAGCTCCTTGGAAATGGTCCAACACCCTCTCGCACAGATCGTGAATTCCAGATCATCTCGATAGCGGTCGGTGATGATGAATGTTTGCGCTTCGAACGGGGGTGATGGGTGTGGTGGTGATTGCGAACGAGAATGGC
>JBCNJP010005574.1:0-11333 GCA_039602395.1 Deinandra increscens subsp. villosa
AATGATTCTTTGAGAGATTATCGTTGTCCTTATTACTCACTCATAATTATGAGTGACATTTAACGGACCTATAAAATATCTTTCCTTAATACTCACTTAACATAAAGACATGTTCATAAACTAAACTTAAGGTTCAAGCCTGAAAGTTAAAGAACTCTTAGTCTTTAAGATGAGTATATTCAAATAAAGGGTTAATGTAAGGAAAACTTATAAGTGAATTTAAATTTTGATGATGTTACAAATGTAATTATTCTTCATTAAAATAAGTGGATAAATGGACCTACCTTAAGATGAGTGGGAGCAACTAATACAACGCTTGCCCTTATATCCATTATTTTAGGCAAGTAATATATTAGTCTTGTTGCATGAGTCAAAGCGACTCATTCTCGCATAATTTTTGACATTAAAATCTTGAAGATGTTTCTTATGCAATAAGCATCAAAATACATCAAGATTAACCTAACGAGACGTTAATTAAGTCTCATTAGATTACAACATGCAACGTCACTCTCAATCTGTAACTCTAGGAGACTAATAATAAAGGTTCAAGTAATTAAATCTTATGTTCAAGTCTATACCCGTTTAAGATATTGCCTACATTGCTGAAATACTAGAAATGATTAAAATCATTTCCTAAGTTTAGTAGTTCATTATAAAGCATCTAAAATGGCATTTCAATATCTATAAGAAACGAAAGACTATAATTTGAACTATAGAAGAAGTGAGAAACTTAAAGGACTTGACTATCTCTAAATTTTGACTTTATTGTATTCAAAAGATATTAAAAGTCAACTCAGGGGTATATCCTTATGTCTGTGGACAGATTTATCTAATAGATCATGAAAGAGTCATAAGAAAATGATAACAACAAGTCATTGTTGCTAAATTTATCATTAGACTCCTCAACTCCAGATGAATGACATATTGAAGACTCATTGTGATAAAAGTGAGCTACCCTAATTTCTTAAAACAGTAACAGTTTTGAGCGGAGCTGCATTAAATTTTCGATACAAGTTTTGTTCATTCAAGAACAAATAGAGGAAACTAAGTTCTTGTATTGAAAACATTCATGATATGCTTAAGGATCCTATAATTTAAGGTCTATCCTCATAAGTCTTTCTAAGAGCTCATAATGAAGACGAGGTTTACTAATGACCAAGCATATCACAATATGAATGACTAATTATAAATTATCCTCATACGTTTGATTTTGTCTCTAAATATGTTACGCATGCCTAACGGGACATATAGACAGTTTTATTATAAATCAACGGTAAGGGCTTACTTCTGTAATTGATTCTGAATTTATGTTGAATTTTAAATTTGGGGTTGCAGTATGATTAATGGGGGTCTTGAGTTGGATAATCAACTCTATGACTGTATTTTTCTGCTGCAATTCTGGTTTAAGATTGAAATGAGTATTAAATTCTGATCAGACTTATCTAATACCTCATATAAATGATCATTCGGCCAAGTGGGAGAATGTTAGACATCTATACATCTTAATAAATGATTACATTTAAGGACACGTGTCGCTCTCATATTAATTCTCATTTTAGTTTTCCCGCTTATCTCTCTTATTAAATAGAATATTATCTCTCATATTAAATATTAAATATCTTATATTTATATTATTAAATATAAAAAATTTAAAATTCCTTATTCTAATAATTTATTAAAAGTTAGTAAGTTAAAATAAGATTTTAATTATATCTTATCTTAAAATATATTTTATAATTTTTAATTTTTTATTGCTTTTATATATTTTTTATTTCTTATTTCATAAATGTCCGATGACATTTAACAGACAAATAGCTATAAAAATTATTGTTTATAATATGTTGCATTTATTTAACCCATGTATTACATGGGTTCTAACCTAGTTATTTATATATATATATCTAAATATATATATATTTTCGGATATGTATATATATATAAATCTTATTATGTCCTTTAATCATTTATCTTAAATAATTAATTACCTATTTAACCCTATCTGGCATTATTTGATGGACGTAATTGCCCTTATTAGATAGACTAGGGTTTCCCCTTGGGTGTATATATAGGGCCCTTAGGGAGAGATTAAAGAAAAGAAATCACCACATAGAAAATCTCGACCTCTCTCTCTTCTCTCTCGGCTCTCTCTCTAGTTCGTGACCCTTCATGAACTCTTTCTCCCATCATTAGCTATACACCCTAAAGGGGAACCAAGGCTACTCACAGGATGGACAACCTAACTACTGCTGATCTCAACCAGATGCTTACAGGTAATCTTTATTATTATTATCTGTTTATTATATTAACGATTCAGGATTCGATCAACACAAGCCAGCCGAGAACCACCACGATCCGCCGTCATCTCAGTTGGTGAACTCATCCATTCGGATCCTAGATCAAACCGTGAGTCCCCAAAACCATTTTTCTTGCATTTCTATGTGTTTTCTTAAAAAGCATGTTTAGATCTTCATGAAATTAAATGTGCTTCTAGTATGATGCTTAGGAATGCTAGATCTGTCATAAAGTCTGAGACTTTACGTGTGAAATCTGGCCATAATGAAGATCCATGCTAGTTATGTTAACTTTGTGCTTAAAATGAGCTTTGAGGTGTTCTTGATGATTTGAATGTGAAAACTCGTGTTTAAGGTGTTAGATCTTACTGTTTAATGTTGGTAAATGTTTATTCATGCTAGTTACTGATTTACATGAAGTATGGAAGCCATCAGATTGATTTTTGGTCTTAAAAACGAGTTTTCTGCGATTAGCGAAACTGTACATTCGTTAGGCGAAACTGTAGATTCGCTAGCAGATTTAAAAATTCTTCCAGCGATACTATATAGCGAAACTATAGTGTCGCCGTGAAACTAAGTATACCTGATCGAACGAAACTCCTGAGCGAAACAATACCTTTCCCTGAACGAAAGTTCAAATCAGTTTCGAGCGAACCTAGATAGCGAAACTTTGTCATCAGTTTCGAGCGAATCTATCTAGCGAAACTGTGCCTTCTATGAACGAAAGTTCAAGCCAGTTTTGAGCGAATCTATGCTAGCGAAACTGTGTCATCAGTTTCAAGCGAATTTAGCTAGCGAAACTGTGTCATCGGGTATACCCTAGCGAAAGTGCTGCCCGTGCATATAGCGAAACCGTGTAGCGAAAGGCGAAAGTGCAATTTGTTTAACTGTTATGCCATATTATGTTAAGTTAGCGAAACTGTTGTACTTCCTAGCGAAACTGTCATGCATGTTTACCCTCGTTTATGATCAACCATCGGTGTCGTGTGTCGGTATGTCGAGTCGTAGTTCCAACGTGCTATGTTATGGGCCATAGTGACGTAGTTAAAGTTTGGACACAACCTAACACCTAAGACCTTAATGTGATTATTAGGTCTTCGTTAGCAATCATAATTGGATTATTTGAAGTGTAAGCTGAGCAACCTAAGGTGAGTTTCACTAACCCCTTTAATTGTGAGCCCGTTTGGGTCACAATGAATTTACTTAACGGAAAACAACGCTGACATTTCGAGGTATTGCCAAATGGGATATCTGTTATGGAAGTTGGAGTGTTTTATGGGAAGCACTTGCAACTGTCCATCCTTGGGGTTTCAAATGAAATCCGCAACTAACTATTTAATACTTAAACTCAATTGGGATTTCAAATGAAATCCGGAACAACCATTTTGACACTGAAACTCCTTTTAGGATTTCAAATGAAATCCAGAATAAACGGTTTTAATATGACTAGTGTAGGTTAAAGTCTAAACCAAATGATATCACATGATTTCTAAGGATGCCTTAAAACTAAAAAGTCCTCAACAATTTAGTACCATTAATTTGCGAAGCGAGGGGATGTTGGGTAGATCTACTGAGGGTTTGACAAACCCTGCTCCGCGGTACACAAATGTGTAGCCAACCGGTTGGAGGCCGAACGGAGTTCAATCTCAGCCTATTTTAATTGTGGGTCCCATGAGGAACACAACTGGAGGCACAAACCATCGGCAAATGTCGAACTCTGTTACGTCAGCTTTGGTACGAACTTCCTTAGTGCATGGAAACCGGATTAGCTACCCGTGATATCGGTTGACCGCTTTAATCTTTACTTAACTAGTGCATATTCGATAATTCAGCACTTGGCATTGTTTTGCAAAACTATTACTTATTTATATGTTGGTACATACGCTTATGAGACCGGGCCACTGCATGACATGCCCACTGTGAACTCACCAACCGTTAGGTTGACACTTGTGTGGTTTTTCACTTTTGCAGACCGCTGAGGAGTATCCACCGGAGGTTGGCATGGCACCTGAAGTTACTTATTTCATTTTGAACTTAAATTTGGGAATTGAACAACAATTTATGTTTTGTAATTTAAGCACGTGGTTAGTGCTAAGATACTCATGTTTTTCCGCTGCAAACTTTTAAACTGTTTTATGAGGAATGTTTGGACTTTACTCTGATTCGTTTAGTATTTGTAACTAATGGTTGTGGTCCTGGTTTGCTCGCACCCCTTAACGGTATAAACTCCGTTAGTGGTTAATTGGGGGTGTGACATTGTTTGTTTATCCTGGTTCGCTATAACCACGGCTCTGATACCAATCTGTCACACCCCGGTCAACGGTATCGGGTGTGAGCGAGAATGGAATCATAGTCGAGGATACATAGAACAATATCTAATAAATTTAAACTTCATAAAACATTACATCATTTCAATGGCAGCGGAAAGATAGTGGAAATGATAATGTCTTACATTTTGGAAAACATAAAGTCTAATTTAATATTAAAAGATAAAACGGTTTATTTGGATAGGTTGGGACAATGACTCCAAGAGCACGTCCGATAGCACGATTCAGCCCCATATGCATGTCCTCCGAAGGTTTGCTTCAATTACCTAAGAAATCATGAGGTTAAAAGGTCAACATAAATGTGACATCCGAGAATTTCAAGGTTAACTTCCGTTAGACAATCTCCGTTAGTTACGTTATAAGTGTTAACTTAGTAACTAATGCTTAACTAGGCCGAATACGTCCATGACCTTTGGTTGATCACCGAACCCGTCCATATGTGTTATGTGTTTATTTATTTATTGTCATTATGTGCAATGTGATTTAAACGCATGGTTTAGTATTGATAATAGAATGTAAATTGGTCACTTTTGGTTGCCAGCGAAACTACCGGGCGAAACTATAAATTCGCTCGGTAGCCGGCTAAGCTATTGATTTACATATGTTCGGAGCCAGTTTCGCTTGGCCAGCGAAACTGCCAGCGAAACTAGCTCCTGATATAAAGACCATAAAACCCTAATCTTCATCATTTTGCATACTCCACACTAAACACACACACACTCTCCTGGAATTTCTGGTCAGTCGAAAAGCACCACGAGACGACGTGATCTCAGCCTCGAGACATCATCCATTCGGACCCTAGATCGAACCATGAGTCTCAAAACCATCTTTTTATGCATATCTTATGTGTTTTCTTAAAAAGAATGCCTAAACCTCCATGTAATGGCCTGATCTTCTAGTATAATGCTTAGGAATGCTAGATCTATCTTAAAGTCTGCAACTTTACGTGTAAAATCATGCCATGATGAAGATTTATGCTAGTTAGGTCAATTCATGCTTAAAATGTGTTCTTGATGACTTGATGATGGAAATCCATGTTTAAGGTGCTAAATCTTACTGTTTAATGTTGGTAAATGTTTATACATGCTAAATAATGAATTACATGAAGTATGGAAACTGGTAGAAAGATTTTCAGTCAAATTTATGGGTTTTTAGCGACTAGCGAAACTGGGCCTTCTTTAGGCGAAACTGTAGTTTCGCAGATCCCTTTGAATATTCATCCAGCGAAAGTATGTAGTGAAACTATAGTGTCGCCTGTGTATTGCCTGTGACCGAAACTACCGAGCGAAACAACCATAGACCTTGTCCCTGAACGAAAGTTCAAACCAGTTTCGAGCGAAGCTATGCTAGCGAAACTGTGTCAACAGTTTTGAGCGAAACTAGCTAGCGAAACTGTGTCATCGGGTACTGCCTAGCGAAAGTGCTGCCCGTGCACACAGCGAAACTGTGCAGCGAAACTGTAGCGAAACTGCTTAGCGAAACTGTGATCAGACCAAAACCCAAACTTGTGCAACTTATTTGAATGTTATGCCATGACTTACATGATTATGCAATAATGAAACATGCTTTGATTCTGATTTATGTGAACCCTTGTTTATGATCAACCATCGGTGTCGTGTGTCGGTATGTCGAGTCGTAGTTCCAACGTGCTATGTTATGGGCCATAGTGACGTAGTTAAAGTTTAGACACAACCTAACACCTAAGACCTTAATGTGATTATTAGGTCTTCGTTAGCAAACATAATTTGGACTATTTGAAGTGTAAGCTGAGCAACCTAAGGTGAGTTTCACTAACCCTTTAATTGTGAGCCCGTTTGGGTCACAACGAAATTACTAAACGAAAAACAACGCTGACATTTTGAGGTATCGCCAAATGGGATATCTGTTATGGAAGTTGGAGTGTTTTATGGGAAGCACTTGCAAATGTTAATCCTTGGGATTTCAAATGAAATCCGCAACCAACCATTTTGACACTTAAACTCTTTTTGGGATTTCAAAGGAAATCCAGGATAAACGATTTTTAAATGACTAGTGTAGGTAAAAGTCTAAACCAAATGATATCACATGATTTCTAAGGATGCCTTGAAACTTAAAAAGTCCTCAACAATTTAGTACCATTAATCTGTGAAGCGAGGGGATGTTGGGTAGATCTACTGAGGGTTGACAACCCTGCTCCGCGGTACACAAATGTGTAGCCAACCGGTTGGAGGCCGAACGGAGTACAATATCAGCCTATTTTAGTTGTGGGTCCCATGAGGAACACAACTGGAGGCACAAACCATCGGCAAATGCCGAACTCTGTTACGTCAGCTTTGGTACGAACTTCCTTAGTGCATGGAAACCGGATTAGCTACCCGCGATATCGGTTGACCGCTTTAATCTTTACTTAACTAGTGCATATTTGATAATTCAACACTTGGAAATTGTTTTGCAAAACTATTACTTATTTATATGTTGATACATACGCTTATGAGACCGGGCCGCTGCATGACATGCCCACCGTGAACTCACCAACCGTTAGGTTGACACTTGTGTGGTTTTCACTTTTGCAGATCGCTGAGGAGTATCAATTGGAGGTTGGCATGGCACCGAAGTTACTTATTTTAATTGAACTTAAATTTGGGAATTGAACAACAATTTATGTTTTGTAATTAAAGCACGTGGTTAGTGCTAAGATACTTATGTTTTATTTCCGCTGCGAACTTTTAAACTGTTTTATTATGGATGTTTGGACTTTACTCTGATTCGTTTAGTATTTGTAACTAATGGTTGTGGTCCTGGTTTGCTCGCACCCCTTAACGGTATAAACTCCGTTAGTGGTTAATTGGGGGCGTGACAATAAAGTTGGTGAGGTTCACAGGTTTATGACTCTACGTTTAAAGTTGGTAAAACAGTTTTCAGCTTACTTAAATATTACATTGGTTTACCGTTGTGGATGTATAAGCTCACCTGAACCTTGATTTCAAATACTAACGGTTTACCCACCCATAGCATCTTTTGCCCAGAGATGTTAAACAGAGCAGAATAACTGACGTGTACCCCTAGACAATCCGGAGTCAGAACTGGAGCTACCAGTTAGGGTAGGGTTGTCAACCCAAATAGATCTATTCACTAGCTATCGTTTCGTACAGAACTAATTGAAATCAATTAATGGTGGGATACGGTTGTACAAACGTTTATAACGATAATGTACCAAATTGGGCAATCAGTAAGAGAACGAGTAGTCATACGGCTAACAGATAAACCATAATATTAAGTAAAAGCATTCATCATATTTCATGATTTCTCCCCCAAAGTATAAAACATTTAAAAGAAAAGGGGTCGTGAAACTGACAGATTCAGCAGATAATGGGAAATAAACGGTGTAGTAGCGGTAGCAAGTAATGCCCTAAATAATTAAATAAGCATATGCATAAGGACTATAATCATTTGAGTAACATAAGTCACCCAAGTGATACCAGTCAAGTCTTGACGTTTTAATCCCGTTTGTATTCGTTTGAAAACACGTTAGCTTGTATTTATTAAATAAATACTTTTGTGATGTTTTATATTTATGTTCAATAAATATAATAAAAGATTAAACAATTAATTAGTTCAATCAAGTCCTGAATATTGGATTTAAAAATAATAATGTTTATTATTATTTTTATGAGTTCATATAATTATTAAATAATTATATGTTTGGTTTGTTAATCATGCAAATTATAATTATTTTTAAATAATTATGATTAACAATTCTTGGTGAATAAATCATAGTTTAAATGTTTTTGTAAATAATTATTAGTTAAATAAATAATCATTCAAAGTTTTTAAATCATAGATCACAACGTTTAATCATTTTAATTTCTCGAAATCGTTTAATATTTCATTTGCATGAAATATTTATTTCTTCTTAAAACATTGTTCTAAAAATGTTTCTCGGCGACGCTTGGATTTATAAAAGTTTATTTATCGTAAACTTTTGGATTGTTTTAATAAAACATGATAGGAAATTGTTTGGAGATTTTAAACATTTACGTTTTCCCATATATCGCCGTATGGTCCCGGTTTTGTTACTACGCAACGTATTTTCATTTTTGATTACTTTGACTTCATCAAAGCAATAGTAAAAGTTCATAAAAATGTTTAAAGTCATTTTCTTGTCTTTTGATTATTTTTATAAAAATCTTTTATAGAACTATTTATTTCTACAATGGTCTTTTTATAGAAAAACTTCCATTTTTATAACAAGTATTCAAATGGTTAAACCTTGTAATAAATCCAAGAATTTATGTCAAATTAATCATTTGACATAAATTTATTCTTTCCATTTTTAGTAAGAAAAATCTATAAAATTCATTTTGTCTTGTAAGTCTTTTACAACATATTTAATGTGTCATTTTTCCCAAACAAGTAATATTCTTTTACTTGTCATAGATTGTTTAGTCATTTAGTCATAATTTACATGTGTAACATTTATTTAATTTCTTAACTTAGTTAGGAGATTTATTTGATTAGTATAAATCTTAACATGTGGCATGTCCATTTAGTAATATAATATGATTTATAATTAAATCAACTAACACATTTGTGTTAGGACATTTAACAATCAACTAACACATTTGTGTTAGGAAAAATTTAAGTAAATAACAATCAACTAACATTTTATGTTAGGACAAATTTAAGTAAATAACAATCAACTAACATTTTTAATGTTAGGACAAGATAAATAAAATCAACTAACACTTAGTGTTAGGACAATAAATATAAGCATGAATAGATTAGGTAGTTATCATCAAGGATTATCATTTTCATTTAGTTAGTTCATTTCATATCAACTAACACATAAAGTGTTAGGATCAATTCACATGATGATTCAATAACATCTAACTCAACTAGTGAGTTTTATGGATATATCCATGTAGGGTTTTGTTCTTGAATCAAATAAACACAAGCATGCATAAAAATAAGTATGATGCTCTTAGGTGCACTTGAATACTTTCTTTTGATTTCTACAAGTGTTTCACCCACTCCCATGGCTACATTAAGTTCCAAGAACACCATGGTTGTGTTTAAATCATGAAAGAAATGGAGGTGTAAGAAGAGAGATTTAGATTAATTAAGAAAATGTAAGTGTTGGTGATTATGGTTGTCAAGACTTGTAGGCATTGTTTGGGTGTCTAAATGTAAAGATAAGTGAGTTATAGGACTCACAAAAGGGGAAAGAAAACCGAGAGGTGATGGTGGCTCGGTGGCGGTGGTCCGGCGGTGGTCTGGCAGGGCGGAGCAGCGGCGGCCGGCAGGTGGTCCGACGGTGGCAGCAGCCGGCGATGGGAGGGGCTGTGGTGGTGGTTCGGCCGAGATCAAGGGAGAGGGGGGAGAGAGTTGAGTGTTGGTTTGTGTTGGTTGTGGGGGAACAAAGGAGGTGATCCCTTTCTCTTATACACAAAATTTGGGTTATTAACCAAAGGTTAATTATGTGTTGTCAAGCTCTCATTGTCTCTAACTTGTTAATGTAGGTGATTTATTTTTATAAGATTGTTCCATGGTTTAATAAAAGTTTAACACTTTTATAAAATATAGATTGGTTAGGTGTTTATAAAAATCATAACTTTTTAAAATAAAAACCAAGTATAATTAATCTAGTAAGGTGGTGTTTTTTGTTTTTATAAAAGTTGATGGGCCAAATTTTGTAAAAAGATTTAGTGGTATAAAACTTGTGGGCTATGGTTATAAAGTTTTTAATGGGTTAAAGCCCATTAATTACAAGGTTTGGAAGTGGTCCGAAGCCCAATAGGAATCAGAAAGGAGGACTGGGCCGAAGCCCATTTAAATCGGTTTGGGGATTGGGCCGGGTTCTCAGGTTGGGCCGCGAAGGGAGGATGGGTCGGGTTGGGCCGGTTTTGTTGAGTGGGCCGAGAGGAGAGGAAGGGACCAGGTTCGGCCCAAAGCCAATCGGGCCGCGGGTCGGGTTCCGGTTCAAGTCGGTGACTCGGTTAGTCGGACTGAGTCATCGGGTCGAGTTTCGGGTTTGTTGGAATTGTTTTGGGCTTATTGTGCCGAACCGGTCCCAATAGGGTCATCGGGTTCCTCGTTTGGCTAAGTCTTGACAACGGAACATTTTCATCACATTTTAAGTTCTTAAAATGTTTTAACAGTTTATATCAGTTTAGGTAAAATATAAAAAGTCAATTTTTATATTTAATGTTATTAAAATTCCATATTTACAATATGAAATCTTTCGTATTTTACGGGTATACAAACGCGGGATTAAATCGGTTATCAATTTAATTATCGATACTAATTCAGTTAATCACATAATCGAAACGTATTGATATTTAATTCGGAAAGTCAACGGAGAGAGATTTGACATGTTTTGGACGTGGTGTCACAAAAACTCACAAGGAAGAAGAGGGTAGAAGAAACCGTGGGGTGGGGGTGGCTTGGCGGTGGCTCCGACGGCGGGCTGAGGCGGTCCGGCAGCTGGGCTGTGGCGGCGGGGCAGTGGCAGCCGGCGACTACGGTGATTGAAGGGGGGGTGGGGGTCGGCCGGCTCTAGTAAGGGAGGGAGGGGGAGTGTTGGTGTGTTTGTGTGGTGTGAGGAGACAAGTGAAGGAATGATCTCCTTCTTATAACCAAAAGTTAACACTAATCACATCCTAGACTAGGCGAGTTGTTAAAATATCATGGCTCCCAACTTCTCTAATGTAGGTGGTTTACATTTTATAATTCTTCC
>JBCNJP010005580.1:0-45605 GCA_039602395.1 Deinandra increscens subsp. villosa
GGTTACATACACACCTTACTGGGACTCATTGGTCCCAACTGACTCTCGTTTCCCCTAACACACCTTATTGGGATTCATTGGTCTTAAACACAACTTATTGGTTACATACACACCTTATTGGGCCATTATTGGTCCATAAACACAACTTATTGGTTACATACACACCTTATTGGGACTCATTGGTCCCAACTGACCCTCGTTTCCCCTAAACACACCTTATTGGGACTCATTGGTCCTAGCACACAACTTATTGGTTACATACTAAACCTTATTGGGCCATCATTGGTCCTAAACACAACTTATTGGTTACATACACACCTTACTGGGACTTATTGGCCATCATGGGTTCTAAACCCAACTTATTGGTTACATACACACCTTACTGGGTGGGACTCATTGGTCCCAACTGACCCTCGTTTCCACTAACACACCATATTGGGACTCATTGGTCCTAAACACAACTTATTGGTTACATACACACCTTATTGGGCCATTATTGGTCCTAAACATAACTTATTGGTTACATGCACACCTTATTGGGACTCATTGGTCCCAACTGACCCTCGTTTCCCCTAAACACACCTTATTGGGACTCATTGGTCCTAGACACAAGTTATTGGTTACATACAAACCGTATTGGGCCATCATTGGTTCTAAACACAACTTATTGGTTACATACACACCTTACTAGAACTCATTGGTCCCAACTGACCCTCGTTTCCCCTAAACACACCTTATTGGGACTCATTGGTCCTAGACACAACCTATTGGTTACATACAAACCTTATTGGGCCATCATTGGTCCTAAACACAACTTATTGGTTACATACACACCTTACTGGGACTTATTGAGCCATCATGGGTTCTAAACACAACTTATTGGTTACATACATTGGTCCCAACTAACCCTCGTTTCCACTAACACACCTTATTGGGACTCATTGGTCCTAAACACAACTTATTGGTTACATACACACCTTATTGGGCCATTATTTGTCCTAAATACAACTTATTGGTTACATACACACCTTATTGGGACTCATTGGTCCCAACTGACCCTCGTTTCCCCTAAACACACCTTATTGGGACTCATTGGTTACATACACACCTTACTAGAACTCATTGGTCCCAACTGACCCTCGTTTCCCCTAAACACACCTTATTGGGACTCATTGGTCCTAGACACAACTTATTGGTTACATACAAAACTTATTGGGCCATCATTGGTCCTAAACACAACTTATTGGTTACATACACACCTTACTGGGATTTATTGAGCCATCATGGGTTCTAAACACAACTTATTGGTTACATACACACCTTACTGGGACTCATTGGTCCCAGCTGACCCTCGTTTCCCCTAAACACACCTTATTGGGACTCATTGGTCCTAGACACAACTTATTGGTTACATACAAACCTTATTGGGCCATCATTGGTTCTAAACACAACTTATTGGTTACATACACACCTTACTAGAACTCATTGGTCCCAACTGACCCTCGTTTCCCCTAAACACACCTTATTGGGACTCATTGGTCATAGACACAACTTATTGGTTACATACAAAACTTATTGGGCCATCATTGGTCCTAAACACAACTTATTGGTTACATACACACCTTACTGGGATTTATTGAGCCATCATGGGTTCTAAACACGACTTATTGGTTACATACACACCTTACTGGGACTCATTGGTCCCAGCTGACCCTCGTTTCCCCTAAACACACCTTATTGGGACTCATTGGTCCTAGACACAACTTATTGGTTACATACAAACCTTATTGGGCCATCATTGGTTCTAAACACAACTTATTGGTTACATACACACCTTACTAGAACTCATTGGTCCCAACTGACCCTCGTTTCCCCTAAACACACCTTATTGGGACTCATTGGTCCTAGACACAACTTATTGGTTACATACAAACCTTATTGGGCCATCATTGGTCCTAAACACAACTTATTGGTTACATACACACCTTACTGGGACTTATTGAGCCATCATGGGTTCTAAACACAACTTATTGGTTACATACACACCTTACTGGGACTCATTGGTCCCAACTGACTCTCGTTTCCCCTAACACACCTTATTGGGACTCATTGGTCCTAAACACGACTTATTAGTTACATACACACCTTATTGGGCCATTATTGGTCCTAAACACAACTTATTGGTTACATACACACCTTATTGGGACTCATTGGTCCCAACTGACCCTCGTTTCCCCTAAACACACCTTATTGGGACTCATTGGTCCTAGACACAAGTTATTGGTTACATACAAACCTTATTGGGCCATCATTGGTTCTAAACACAACTTATTGGTTACATACACACCTTACTAGAACTCATTGGTCCCAACTGACCCTCGTTTCCCCTAAACACACCTTATTGGGACTCATTGGTCCTAGACACAAGTTATTGGTTACATACAAACCTTATTGGGCCATCATTGGTTCTAAACACAACTTATTGGTTACATACACACCTTACTAGAACTCATTGGTCCCAACTGACCCTCGTTTCCCCTAAACACACCTTATTGGGACTCATTGGTCCTAGACACAACCTATTGGTTACATACAAACCTTATTGGGCCATCATTGGTCCTAAACACAACTTATTGGTTACATACACACCTTACTGGGACTTATTGAGCCATCATGGGTTCTAAACACAACTTATTGGTTACATACATTGGTCCCAACTAACCCTCATTTCCACTAACACACCTTATTGGGACTCATTGGTCCAAAACACAACTTATTGGTTACATACACACCTTATTGGGCCATTATTTGTCCTAAATACAACTTATTGGTTACATACACACCTTATTGGGACTCATTGGTCCCAACTGACCCTCGTTTCCCCTAAACACACCTTATTGGGACTCATTGGTTACATACACACCTTACTAGAACTCATTGGTCCCAACTGACCCTCGTTTCCCCTAAACACACCTTATTGGGACTCATTGGTCCTAGACACAACTTATTGGTTACATACAAAACTTATTGGGCCATCATTGGTCCTAAACACAACTTATTGTTACATACACACCTTACTGGGACTCATTGGTCCCAGCTGACCCTCGTTTCCCCTAAACACACCTTATTGGGACTCATTGGTCCTAAACACAACTTATTGGTTACATACAAACCTTATTGGGCCATCATTGGTTCTAAACACAACTTATTGGTTACATACACACCTTACTAGAACTCATTGGTCCCAACTGACCCTCGTTTCCCCTAAACACACCTTATTGGGACTCATTGGTCCTAGACACAACTTATTGGTTACATACAAAACTTATTGGGCCATCATTGGTCCTAAACACAACTTATTGGTTACATACACACCTTACTGGGACTCATTGGTCCCAGCTGACCCTCGTTTCCCCTAAACACACCTTATTGGGACTCATTGGTCCTAGACACAACTTATTGGTTACATACAAACCTTATTGGGCCATCATTGGTTCTAAACACAACTTATTGGTTACATACACACCTTACTAGAACTCATTGGTCCCAACTGACCCTCGTTTCCCCTAAACACACCTTATTGGGACTCATTGGTCCTAGACACAACTTATTGGTTACATACAAACCTTATTGGGCCATCATTGGTCCTAAACACAACTTATTGGTTACATACACACCTTACTGGGACTTATTGAGCCATCATGGGTTCTAAACACAACTTATTGGTTACATACACACCTTACTGGGACTCATTGGTCCCAACTGACCCTCGTTTCCCCTAACACACCTTATTGGGACTCATTAGTCCTAAACACGACTTATTAGTTACATACACACCTTATTGGGCCATTATTGGTCCTAAACACAACTTATTGGTTACATACACACCTTATTGGGACTCATTGGTCCCAACTGACCCTCGTTTCCCCTAAACACACCTTATTGGGACTCATTGGTCCTAGACACAAGTTATTGGTTACATACAAACCTTATTGGGCCATCATTGGTTCTAAACACAACTTATTGGTTACATACACACCTTACTAGAACTCATTGGTCCCAACTGACCCTCGTTTCCCCTAAACACACCTTATTGGGACTCATTGGTCCTAGACACAACCGATTGGTTACATACAAACCTTATTGGGCCATCATTGGTCCTAAACACAACTTATTGGTTACATACACACCTTACTGGGACTTATTGAGCCATCATGGGTTCTAAACACAACTTACTGGTTACATACATTGGTCCCAACTAACCCTCGTTTCCACTAACACACCTTATTGGGACTCATTGGTCCTAAACACAACTTATTGGTTACATACACACTTTATTGGGCCATTATTTGTCCTAAATACAACTTATTGGTTACATACACACCTTATTGGGACTCATTGGTCCCAACTGACCCTCGTTTCCCCTAAACACACCTTATTGGGACTCATTGGTTACATACACACCTTACTAGAACTCATTGGTCCCAACTGACCCTCGTTTCCCCTAAACACACCTTATTGGGACTCATTGGTCCTAGACACAACTTATTGGTTACATACAAAACTTATTGGGCCATCATTGGTCCTAAACACAACTTATTGTTACATACACACCTTACTGGGATTTATTGAGCCATCATGGGTTCTAAACACAACTTATTGGTTACATACACACCTTACTAGGACTCATTGGTCCCAGCTGACCCTCGTTTCCCCTAAACACACCTTATTGGGACTCATTGGTCCTAGACACAACTTATTGGTTACATACAAACCTTATTGGGCCATCATTGGTTCTAAACACAACTTATTGGTTACATACACACCTTACTAGAACTCATTGGTCCCAACTGACCCTCGTTTCCCCTAAACACACCTTATTGGGACTCATTGGTCCTAGACACAACTTATTGGTTACATACAAAACTGATTGGGCCAACATTGGTCCTAAACACAACTTATTGGTTACATACACACCTTACTGGGATTTATTGAGCCATCATGGGTTCTAAACACAACTTATTGGTTACATACACACCTTACTGGGACTCATTGGTCCCAGCTGACCCTCGTTTCCCCTAAACACACCTTATTGGGACTCATTGGTCCTAGACACAACTTATTGGTTACATACAAACCTTATTGGGCCATCATTGGTTCTAAACACAACTTATTGGTTACATACACACCTTACTAGAACTCATTGGTCCCAACTGACCCTCGTTTCCCCTAAACACACCTTATTGGGACTCATTGGTCATAGACACAACTTATTGGTTACATACAAAACTTATTGGGCCATCATTGGTCCTAAACACAACTTATTGGTTACATACACACCTTACTGGGACTCATTGGTCCCAGCTGACCCTCGTTTCCCCTAAACACACCTTATTGGGACTCATTGGTCCTAGACACAACTTATTGGTTACATACAAACCTTATTGGGCCATCATTGGTTCTAAACACAACTTATTGGTTACATACACACCTTACTAGAACTCATTGGTCCCAACTGACCCTCGTTTCCCCTAAACACACCTTATTGGGACTCATTGGTCCTAGACACAACTTATTGGTTACATACAAACCTTATTGGGCCATCATTGGTCCTAAACACAACTTATTGGTTACATACACACCTTACTGGGACTTATTGAGCCATCATGGGTTCTAAACACAACTTATTGGTTACATACACACCTTACTGGGACTCATTGGTCCCAACTGACTCTCGTTTCCCCTAACACACCTTATTGGGACTCATTAGTCCTAAACACGACTTATTAGTTACATACACACCTTATTGGGCCATTATTGGTCCTAAACACAACTTATTGGTTACATACACACCTTATTGGGACTCATTGGTCCCAACTGACCCTCGTTTCCCCTAAACACACCTTATTGGGACTCATTGGTCCTAGACACAAGTTATTGTTTACATACAAACCTTATTGGGCCATCATTGGTTCTAAACACAACTTATTGGTTACATACACACCTTACTAGAACTCATTGGTCCCAACTGACCCTCGTTTCCCCTAAACACACCTTATTGGGACTCATTAGTCCTAGACACAACTTATTGGTTACATACAAAACTTATTGGGCCATCATTGGTCCTAAACACAACTTATTGGTTACATACACACCTTACTGGGACTTATTGAGCCATCATGGGTTCTAAACACAACTTATTGGTTACATACATTGGTCCCAACTAACCCTCGTTTCCACTAACACACCTTATTGGGACTCATTGGTCCTAAACACAACTTATTGGTTACATACACACTTTATTGGGCCATTATTTGTCCTAAATACAACTTATTGGTTACATACACACCTTATTGGGACTCATTGGTCCCAACTGACCCTCGTTTCCCCTAAACACACCTTATTGGGACTCATTGGTTACATACACACCTTACTAGAACTCATTGGTCCCAACTGACCCTCGTTTCCCCTAAACACACCTTATTGGGACTCATTGGTCCTAGACACAACTTATTGGTTACATACAAAACTTATTGGGCCATCATTGGTCCTAAACACAACTTATTGTTACATACACACCTTACTGGGATTTATTGAGCCATCATGGGTTCTAAACACAACTTATTGGTTACATACACACCTTACTAGGACTCATTGGTCCCAGCTGACCCTCGTTTCCCCTAAACACACCTTATTGGGACTCATTGGTCCTAGACACAACTTATTGGTTACATACAAACCTTATTGGGCCATCATTGGTTCTAAACACAACTTATTGGTTACATACACACCTTACTAGAACTCATTGGTCCCAACTGACCCTCGTTTCCCCTAAACACACCTTATTGGGACTCATTGGTCCTAGACACAACTTATTGGTTACATACAAAACTTATTGGGCCAACATTGGTCCTAAACACAACTTATTGGTTACATACACACCTTACTGGGATTTATTGAGCCATCATGGGTTCTAAACACAACTTATTGGTTACATACACACCTTACTGGGACTCATTGGTCCCAGCTGACCCTCGTTTCCCCTAAACACACCTTATTGGGACTCATTGGTCCTAGACACAACTTATTGGTTACATACAAACCTTATTGGGCCATCATTGGTTCTAAACACAACTTATTGGTTACATACACACCTTACTAGAACTCATTGGTCCCAACTGACCCTCGTTTCCCCTAAACACACCTTATTGGGACTCATTGGTCATAGACACAACTTATTGGTTACATACAAAACTTATTGGGCCATCATTGGTCCTAAACACAACTTATTGGTTACATACACACCTTACTGGGATTTATTGAGCCATCATGGGTTATAAACACAACTTATTGGTTACATACACACCTTACTGGGACTCATTGGTCCCAGCTGACCCTCGTTTCCCCTAAACACACCTTATTGGGACTCATTGGTCCTAGACACAACTTATTGGTTACATACAAACCTTATTGGGCCATCATTGGTTCTAAACACAACTTATTGGTTACATACACACCTTACTAGAACTCATTGGTCCCAACTGACCCTCGTTTCCCCTAAACACACCTTATTGGGACTCATTGGTCCTAGACACAACTTATTGGTTACATACAAACCTTATTGGGCCATCATTGGTCCTAAACACAACTTATTGGTTACATACACACCTTACTGGGACTTATTGAGCCATCATGGGTTCTAAACACAACTTATTGGTTACATACACACCTTACTGGGACTCATTGGTCCCAACTGACTCTCGTTTCCCCTAACACACCTTATTGGGACTCATTGGTCCTAAACACGACTTATTAGTTACATACACACCTTATTGGGCCATTATTGGTCCTAAACACAACTTATTGGTTACATACACACCTTATTGGGACTCATTGGTCCCAACTGACCCTCGTTTCCCCTAAACACACCTTATTGGGACTCATTGGTCCTAGACACAAGTTATTGGTTACATACAAACCTTATTGGGCCATCATTGGTTCTAAACACAACTTATTGGTTACATACACACCTTACTAGAACTCATTGGTCCCAACTGACCCTCGTTTCCCCTAAACACACCTTATTGGGACTCATTGGTCATAGACACAACTTATTGGTTACATACAAAACTTATTGGGCCATCATTGGTCCTAAACACAACTTATTGGTTACATACACACCTTACTGGGACTCATTGGTCCCAGCTGACCCTCGTTTCCCCTAAACACACCTTATTGGGACTCATTGGTCCTAGACACAACTTATTGGTTACATACAAACCTTATTGGGCCATCATTGGTTCTAAACACAACTTATTGGTTACATACACACCTTACTAGAACTCATTGGTCCCAACTGACCCTCGTTTCCCCTAAACACACCTTATTGGGACTCATTGGTCCTAGACACAACTTATTGGTTACATACAAACCTTATTGGGCCATCATTGGTCCTAAACACAACTTATTGGTTACATACACACCTTACTGGGACTTATTGAGCCATCATGGGTTCTAAACACAACTTATTGGTTACATACACACCTTACTGGGACTCATTGGTCCCAACTGACTCTCGTTTCCCCTAACACACCTTATTGGGACTCATTAGTCCTAAACACGACTTATTAGTTACATACACACCTTATTGGGCCATTATTGGTCCTAAACACAACTTATTGGTTACATACACACCTTATTGGGACTCATTGGTCCCAACTGACCCTCGTTTCCCCTAAACACACCTTATTGGGACTCATTGGTCCTAGACACAAGTTATTGGTTACATACAAACCTTATTGGGCCATCATTGGTTCTAAACACAACTTATTGGTTACATACACACCTTACTAGAACTCATTGGTCCCAACTGACCCTCGTTTCCCCTAAACACACCTTATTGGGACTCATTGGTCCTAGACACAACTTATTGGTTACATACAAACCTTATTGGGCCATCATTGGTCCTAAACACAACTTATTGGTTACATACACACCTTACTGGGACTTATTGAGCCATCATGGGTTCTAAACACAACTTATTGGTTACATACACACCTTACTGGGACTCATTGGTCCCAACTGACTCTCGTTTCCCCTAACACACCTTATTGGGACTCATTAGTCCTAAACACGACTTATTAGTTACATACACACCTTATTGGGCCATTATTGGTCCTAAACACAACTTATTGGTTACATACACACCTTATTGGGACTCATTGGTCCCAACTGACCCTCGTTTCCCCTAAACACACCTTATTGGGACTCATTGGTCCTAGACACAAGTTATTGGTTACATACAAACCTTATTGGGCCATCATTGGTTCTAAACACAACTTATTGGTTACATACACACCTTACTAGAACTCATTGGTCCCAACTGACCCTCGTTTCCCCTAAACACACCTTATTGGGACTCATTAGTCCTAGACACAACTTATTGGTTACATACAAAACTTATTGGGCCATCATTGGTCCTAAACACAACTTATTGGTTACATACACACCTTACTGGGACTTATTGAGCCATCATGGGTTCTAAACACAACTTATTGGTTACATACATTGGTCCCAACTAACCCTCGTTTCCACTAACACACCTTATTGGGACTCATTGGTCCTAAACACAACTTATTGGTTACATACACACTTTATTGGGCCATTATTTGTCCTAAATACAACTTATTGGTTACATACACACCTTATTGGGACTCATTGGTCCCAACTGACCCTCGTTTCCCCTAAACACACCTTATTGGGACTCATTGGTTACATACACACCTTACTAGAACTCATTGGTCCCAACTGACCCTCGTTTCCCCTAAACACACCTTATTGGGACTCATTGGTCCTAGACACAACTTATTGGTTACATACAAAACTTATTGGGCCATCATTGGTCCTAAACACAACTTATTGTTACATACACACCTTACTGGGATTTATTGAGCCATCATGGGTTCTAAACACAACTTATTGGTTACATACACAACTTACTAGGACTCATTGGTCCCAGCTGACCCTCGTTTCCCCTAAACACACCTTATTGGGACTCATTGGTCCTAGACACAACTTATTGGTTACATACAAACCTTATTGGGCCATCATTGGTTCTAAACACAACTTATTGGTTACATACACACCTTACTAGAACTCATTGGTCCCAACTGACCCTCGTTTCCCCTAAACACACCTTATTGGGACTCATTGGTCCTAGACACAACTTATTGGTTACATACAAAACTTATTGGGCCAACATTGGTCCTAAACACAACTTATTGGTTACATACACACCTTACTGGGATTTATTGAGCCATCATGGGTTCTAAACACAACTTATTGGTTACATACACACCTTACTGGGACTCATTGGTCCCAGCTGACCCTCGTTTCCCCTAAACACACCTTATTGGGACTCATTGGTCCTAGACACAACTTATTGGTTACATACAAACCTTATTGGGCCATCATTGGTTCTAAACACAACTTATTGGTTACATACACACCTTACTAGAACTCATTGGTCCCAACTGACCCTCGTTTCCCCTAAACACACCTTATTGGGACTCATTGGTCATAGACACAACTTATTGGTTACATACAAAACTTATTGGGCCATCATTGGTCCTAAACACAACTTATTGGTTACATACACACCTTACTGGGATTTATTGAGCCATCATGGGTTATAAACACAACTTATTGGTTACATACACACCTTACTGGGACTCATTGGTCCCAGCTGACCCTCGTTTCCCCTAAACACACCTTATTGGGACTCATTGGTCCTAGACACAACTTATTGGTTACATACAAACCTTATTGGGCCATCATTGGTTCTAAACACAACTTATTGGTTACATACACACCTTACTAGAACTCATTGGTCCCAACTGACCCTCGTTTCCCCTAAACACACCTTATTGGGACTCATTGGTCCTAGACACAACTTATTGGTTACATACAAACCTTATTGGGCCATCATTGGTCCTAAACACAACTTATTGGTTACATACACACCTTACTGGGACTTATTGAGCCATCATGGGTTCTAAACACAACTTATTGGTTACATACACACCTTACTGGGACTCATTGGTCCCAACTGACTCTCGTTTCCCCTAACACACCTTATTGGGACTCATTGGTCCTAAACACGACTTATTAGTTACATACACACCTTATTGGGCCATTATTGGTCCTAAACACAACTTATTGGTTACATACACACCTTATTGGGACTCATTGGTCCCAACTGACCCTCGTTTCCCCTAAACACACCTTATTGGGACTCATTGGTCCTAGACACAAGTTATTGGTTACATACAAACCTTATTGGGCCATCATTGGTTCTAAACACAACTTATTGGTTACATACACACCTTACTAGAACTCATTGGTCCCAACTGACCCTCGTTTCCCCTAAACACACCTTATTGGGACTCATTGGTCCTAGACACAAGTTATTGGTTACATACAAACCTTATTGGGCCATCATTGGTTCTAAACACAACTTATTGGTTACATACACACCTTACTAGAACTCATTGGTCCCAACTGACCCTCGTTTCCCCTAAACACACCTTATTGGGACTCATTGGTCCTAGACACAACCTATTGGTTACATACAAACCTTATTGGGCCATCATTGGTCCTAAACACAACTTATTGGTTACATACACACCTTACTGGGACTTATTGAGCCATCATGGGTTCTAAACACAACTTATTGGTTACATACATTGGTCCCAACTAACCCTCGTTTCCACTAACACACCTTATTGGGACTCATTGGTCCTAGACACAACTTATTGGTTACATACAAACCTTATTGGGCCATCATTGGTCCTAAACACAACTTATTGGTTACATACACACCTTACTGGGACTTATTGAGCCATCATGGGTTCTAAACACAACTTATTGGTTACATACACACCTTACTGGGACTCATTGGTCCCAACTGACTCTCGTTTCCCCTAACACACCTTATTGGGACTCATTGGTCCTAAACACGACTTATTAGTTACATACACACCTTATTGGGCCATTATTGGTCCTAAACACAACTTATTGGTTACATACACACCTTATTGGGACTCATTGGTCCCAACTGACCCTCGTTTCCCCTAAACACACCTTATTGGGACTCATTGGTCCTAGACACAAGTTATTGGTTACATACAAACCTTATTGGGCCATCATTGGTTCTAAACACAACTTATTGGTTACATACACACCTTACTAGAACTCATTGGTCCCAACTGACCCTCGTTTCCCCTAAACACACCTTATTGGGACTCATTGGTCCTAGACACAACTTATTGGTTACATACAAACCTTATTGGGCCATCATTGGTTCTAAACACAACTTATTGGTTACATACACACCTTACTAGAACTCATTGGTCCCAACTGACCCTCGTTTCCCCTAAACACACCTTATTGGGACTCATTAGTCCTAGACACAACTTATTGGTTACATACAAAACTTATTGGGCCATCATTGGTCCTAAACACAACTTATTGGTTACATACACACCTTACTGGGACTTATTGAGCCATCATGGGTTCTAAACACAACTTATTGGTTACATACATTGGTCCCAACTAACCCTCGTTTCCACTAACACACCTTATTGGGACTCATTGGTCCTAAACACAACTTATTGGTTACATACACACTTTATTGGGCCATTATTTGTCCTAAATACAACTTATTGGTTACATACACACCTTATTGGGACTCATTGGTCCCAACTGACCCTCGTTTCCCCTAAACACACCTTATTGGGACTCATTGGTTACATACACACCTTACTAGAACTCATTGGTCCCAACTGACCCTCGTTTCCCCTAAACACACCTTATTGGGACTCATTGGTCCTAGACACAACTTATTGGTTACATACAAAACTTATTGGGCCATCATTGGTCCTAAACACAACTTATTGTTACATACACACCTTACTGGGATTTATTGAGCCATCATGGGTTCTAAACACAACTTATTGGTTACATACACAACTTACTAGGACTCATTGGTCCCAGCTGACCCTCGTTTCCCCTAAACACACCTTATTGGGACTCATTGGTCCTAGACACAACTTATTGGTTACATACAAACCTTATTGGGCCATCATTGGTTCTAAACACAACTTATTGGTTACATACACACCTTACTAGAACTCATTGGTCCCAACTGACCCTCGTTTCCCCTAAACACACCTTATTGGGACTCATTGGTCCTAGACACAACTTATTGGTTACATACAAAACTTATTGGGCCAACATTGGTCCTAAACACAACTTATTGGTTACATACACACCTTACTGGGATTTATTGAGCCATCATGGGTTCTAAACACAACTTATTGGTTACATACACACCTTACTGGGACTCATTGGTCCCAGCTGACCCTCGTTTCCCCTAAACACACCTTATTGGGACTCATTGGTCCTAGACACAACTTATTGGTTACATACAAACCTTATTGGGCCATCATTGGTTCTAAACACAACTTATTGGTTACATACACACCTTACTAGAACTCATTGGTCCCAACTGACCCTCGTTTCCCCTAAACACACCTTATTGGGACTCATTGGTCATAGACACAACTTATTGGTTACATACAAAACTTATTGGGCCATCATTGGTCCTAAACACAACTTATTGGTTACATACACACCTTACTGGGATTTATTGAGCCATCATGGGTTATAAACACAACTTATTGGTTACATACACACCTTACTGGGACTCATTGGTCCCAGCTGACCCTCGTTTCCCCTAAACACACCTTATTGGGACTCATTGGTCCTAGACACAACTTATTGGTTACATACAAACCTTATTGGGCCATCATTGGTTCTAAACACAACTTATTGGTTACATACACACCTTACTAGAACTCATTGGTCCCAACTGACCCTCGTTTCCCCTAAACACACCTTATTGGGACTCATTGGTCCTAGACACAACTTATTGGTTACATACAAACCTTATTGGGCCATCATTGGTCCTAAACACAACTTATTGGTTACATACACACCTTACTGGGACTTATTGAGCCATCATGGGTTCTAAACACAACTTATTGGTTACATACACACCTTACTGGGACTCATTGGTCCCAACTGACTCTCGTTTCCCCTAACACACCTTATTGGGACTCATTGGTCCTAAACACGACTTATTAGTTACATACACACCTTATTGGGCCATTATTGGTCCTAAACACAACTTATTGGTTACATACACACCTTATTGGGACTCATTGGTCCCAACTGACCCTCGTTTCCCCTAAACACACCTTATTGGGACTCATTGGTCCTAGACACAAGTTATTGGTTACATACAAACCTTATTGGGCCATCATTGGTTCTAAACACAACTTATTGGTTACATACACACCTTACTAGAACTCATTGGTCCCAACTGACCCTCGTTTCCCCTAAACACACCTTATTGGGACTCATTGGTCCTAGACACAAGTTATTGGTTACATACAAACCTTATTGGGCCATCATTGGTTCTAAACACAACTTATTGGTTACATACACACCTTACTAGAACTCATTGGTCCCAACTGACCCTCGTTTCCCCTAAACACACCTTATTGGGACTCATTGGTCCTAGACACAACCTATTGGTTACATACAAACCTTATTGGGCCATCATTGGTCCTAAACACAACTTATTGGTTACATACACACCTTACTGGGACTTATTGAGCCATCATGGGTTCTAAACACAACTTATTGGTTACATACATTGGTCCCAACTAACCCTCGTTTCCACTAACACACCTTATTGGGACTCATTGGTCCTAGACACAACTTATTGGTTACATACAAACCTTATTGGGCCATCATTGGTTCTAAACACAACTTATTGGTTACATACACACCTTACTAGAACTCATTGGTCCCAACTGACCCTCGTTTCCCCTAAACACACCTTATTGGGACTCATTGGTCCTAGACACAACTTATTGGTTACATACAAAACTTATTGGGCCAACATTGGTCCTAAACACAACTTATTGGTTACATACACACCTTATTGGGACTCATTGGTCCCAACTGACCCTCGTTTCCCCTAAACACACCTTATTGGGACTCATTGGTCCTAGACACAACTTATTGGTTACATACAAAACTTATTGGGCCATCATTGGTCCTAAACACAACTTATTGGTTACATACACACCTTACTGGGATTTATTGAGCCATCATGGGTTCTAAACACAACTTATTGGTTACATACACACCTTACTGGGACTCATTGGTCCCAGCTGACCCTCGTTTCCCCTAAACACACCTTATTGGGACTCATTGGTCCTAGACACAACTTATTGGTTACATACAAACCTTATTGGGCCATCATTGGTTCTAAACACAACTTATTGGTTACATACACACCTTACTAGAACTCATTGGTCCCAACTGACCCTCGTTTCCCCTAAACACACCTTATTGGGACTCATTGGTCCTAGACACAACTTATTGGTTACATACAAACCTTATTGGGCCATCATTGGTCCTAAACACAACTTATTGGTTACATACACACCTTACTGGGACTTATTGAGCAATCATGGGTTCTAAACACAACTTATTGGTTACATACACACCTTACTGGGACTCATTGGTCCCAACTGACTCTCGTTTCCCCTAACACACCTTATTGGGACTCATTGGTCCTAAACACGACTTATTAGTTACATACACACCTTATTGGGCCATTATTGGTCCTAAACACAACTTATTGGTTACATACACACCTTATTGGGACTCATTGGTCCCAACTGACCCTCGTTTCCCCTAAACACACCTTATTGGGACTCATTGGTCCTAGACACAAGTTATTGGTTACATACAAACCTTATTGGGCCATCATTGGTTCTAAACACAACTTATTGGTTACATACACACCTTACTAGAACTCATTGGTCCCAACTGACCCTCGTTTCCCCTAAACACACCTTATTGGGACTCATTGGTCCTAGACACAACTTATTGGTTACATACAAACTTTATTGGGCCATCATTGGTCCTAAACACAACTTATTGGTTACATACACACCTTATTGGGACTCATTGGTTCCAACTGACCCTCATTTCCCCTAAACATACCTTATTGGGACTCATTGGTCCTAGACACAACCTATTGGTTACATACAAACCTTATTGGGCCATCATTGGTCCTAAACACAACTTATTGGTTACATACACACCTTACTGGGACTTATTGAGCCATCATGGGTTCTAAACACAACTTATTGGTTACATACATTAGTCCCAACTAACCCTCGTTTCCACTAACACACCTTATTGGGACTCATTGGTCCTAAACACAACTTATTGGTTACATACACACCTTATTGGGCCATTATTTGTCCTAAATACAACTTATTGGTTACATACACACCTTATTGGGACTCATTGGTCCCAACTGACCCTCGTTTCCCCTAAACACACCTTATTGGGACTCATTGGTTACATACACACCTTACTAGAACTCATTGGTCCCAACTGACCCTCGTTTCCCCTAAACACACCTTATTGGGACTCATTAGTCCTAGACACAACTTATTGGTTACATACAAAACTTATTGGGCCATCATTGGTCCTAAACACAACTTATTGGTTACATACACACCTTACTGGGATTTATTGAGCCATCTTGGGTTCTAAACACAACTTATTGGTTACATACACACCTTACTGGGACTCATTGGTCCCAGCTGACCCTCGTTTCCCCTAAACACACCTTATTGGGACTCATTGGTTACATACACACCTTACTAGAACTCATTGGTCCCAACTGACCCTCGTTTCCCCTAAACACACCTTATTGGGACTCATTAGTCCTAGACACAACTTATTGGTTACATACAAAACTTATTGGGCCATCATTGGTCCTAAACACAACTTATTGGTTACATACACACCTTACTGGGATTTATTGAGCCATCATGGGTTCTAAACACAACTTATTGGTTACATACACACCTTACTGGGACTCATTGGTCCCAGCTGACCCTCGTTTCCCCTAAACACACCTTATTGGGACTCATTGGTCCTAGACACAACTTATTGGTTACATACAAACCTTATTGGGCCATCATTGGTTCTAAACACAACTTATTGGTTACATACACACCTTACTAGAACTCATTGGTCCCAACTGACCCTCGTTTCCCCTAAACACACCTTATTGGGACTCATTGGTCCTAGACACAACTTATTGGTTACATACAAAACTTATTGGGCCATCATTGGTCCTAAACACATTTTATTGGTTACATACACACCTTACTGGGATTTATTGAGCCATCATGGGTTCTAAACACAACTTATTGGTTACATACACACCTTACTAGGACTCATTGGTCCCAGCTGACCCTCGTTTCCCCTAAACACACCTTATTGGGACTCATTGGTCCTAGACACAACTTATTGGTTACATACAAACCTTATTGGGCCATCATTGGTTCTAAACACAACTTATTGGTTACATACACACCTTACTAGAACTCATTGGTCCCAACTGACCCTCGTTTCCCCTAAACACACCTTATTGGGACTCATTGGTCCTAGACACAACTTATTGGTTACATACAAACCTTATTGGGCCATCATTGGTCCTAAACACAACTTATTGGTTACATACACACCTTACTGGGACTTATTGAGCCATCATGGGTTCTAAACACAACTTATTGGTTACATACACACCTTACTGGGACTCATTGGTCCCAACTGACTCTCGTTTCCCCTAACACACCTTATTGGGACTCATTGGTCCTAAACACGACTTATTAGTTACATACACACCTTATTGGGCCATTATTGGTCCTAAACACAACTTATTGGTTACATACACACCTTATTGGGACTCATTGGTCCCAACTGACCCTCGTTTCCCCTAAACACACCTTATTGGGACTCATTGGTCCTAGAGACAACTTATTGGTTACATACAAACCTTTTTGTGCCATCATTGGTCCTAAACACAACTTATTGGTTACATACACACCTTACTGGGACTTATTGAGCCATCATGGGTTCTAAACACAACTTCTTGGTTACATACACACCTTACTGGGACTCATTGGTCCCAACTGACCCTCGTTTCCCCTAACACACCTTATTGGGATTCATTGGTCTTAAACACAACTTAATGGTTACATACATACCTTATTGGGCCATTATTGGTCATAAACACAACTTATTGGTTACATACACACCTTATTGGGACTCATTGGTCCCAACTGACCCTCATTTCCCCTAAACACACCTTATTAGGACTCATTGGTCCTACACACAATTTATTGGTTACATACAAACCTTATTGGGCCATCATTGGTCCTAAACATAACTTATTGGTTACATACACACCTTACTGGGACTTATTGAGCCATCATGGGTTCTAAACCCAACTTATTGGTTACATACACACCTTACTGGGACTCATTGGTCCCAACTGACCCTCGTTTCCACTAACACGCCTTATTGGGACTCATTGGTCCTAAACACAACTTATTGGTTACATACACACCTTATTGGGCGATTATTGGTCCTAAACATAACTTATTGGTTACATGCACACCTTATTGGGACTCATTGGTCCCAACTGACCCTCGTTTCCCCTAAACACACCTTATTGGGACTCATTGGTCCTAGACACAAGTTATTGGTTACATACAAACCTTATTGGGCCATCATAGGTTCTAAACACAACTTATTGGTTACATACACACCTTACTAGGACTCATTGGTCCCAACTGACCCTCGTTTCCCCTAAACACACCTTATTGGGACTCATTGTTCCTAGACACAACTTATTGGTTACATACAAACCTTATTGGGCCATCATTGGTTCTAAACACAACTTATTGGTTACATACACACCTTACTAGAACTCATTGGTGTTGGAACAAAAATCTTGGTGACTGACGCCATCAAATCTGTTTACCGAAGCATTCGGCTGAAGAATCCATGTGAATTGATTCAGAGACGCGGGTTGTGATGCTCGAGGCTTGCAGTTTGGACCGAAGACCGTTTTCCGGAAAAGTCAACCGTTCGGGTCAACGGTCAACGTAAAAGTCAACGGAAGATCGGTTCGAGCGAGTCAAGCTTCGGATTAATTTAATCAGCTTTGATTTAATTATCAATTTACGTTATTTGCTTTACTTGTAATTTCGTTCATTCAGTTATGTATTTCTGTTGTTAGTCACCCTCACTATATATAGTGAGGGTGCCCATTACAAGTAAAGGAGTCTCCGAATGTGGAGATGATGAATTTCTTGTAGAGTGAGTCATGGATTCTAGAGAGAGATTGTGTGTTATTCATGATTTCTTGTAACTAATCATTCGGTTATATGAAATCATTCGACTATGTTCATCATCTTTCATGTTTATGATTATCCATTGATTCATCATCATCATCTTCTTCATTTGTTTTTGAGTTTTTCGAATCCGAACATGTTCTTGCTCAAGATCGAGATTCTTGTAGTGAAAATCGGTCCTAACAAATGGTATCAGAGCGGGTTCCGATCAGATTCATCTCACCGTGAATCTGGTCACTCGAATCTGTGATTTTGAGCTTGAATGGTGAAGATGAGAAATCTCATTTTTTAGAGACTTTTTTCTATTTTTCTTCATTTCTGGATGGATTCTGATGATATGGATGTTGGATTCGTGTTCTGGAGTTCATTTAGATGTGATTCTATCTTCTACTTGTTCAAATCTGTTGGAAAATTGAAGATCCGAGCTCATTTTTTCGGAACTTTTGGGGTTTTCCCGTATTTGGGGTTTTTGAAGATTTTGGAGCTTGATTCTTCATTTTCTGGGTTTTTCTTCATGATTTTGGATGAAGTAAGGTATGATTCTCAGTGGAAAACGCATTCCGGATCCATTGGAAGCATCTGTTTCGTCTGACTCTCAACCGATTGGGCAGATCTGGAAAAACACACACTGACGGTGTAAGTGTGTGTTCTTCGTGTTCTTGAGAGATTTCCAGATTTGGGGCTGTTTTGATCAAAGATTGCTGCTGTTTATGGATTGTTTGTGGCCAGGACAATCACGTGAATGACTTATCTCTTCGAATCAGTCATGAATCTACTGTCTACACTCGTTTTGGAACCGTGAATCTGCTTCAGGAAGTTGTTCGTGTGGGTGTTCATCATTTTTTTCCAGAAAGTTCATCAGATCTTCAAGATATGAAGATGTTCTTAGCGCACTTGTTAAGTCTTAGCGGACTTCTCCAAGTTAGCGTACTTCTTCATGCTTTAGCGAACTTGTTTTGCTTTAGCGGACTTGTTTTCTGCTTAGCGGACTTGTTCCTTAGCGTACTTCTCAGAACCCTTAGCGGACTTGAATCAGCTTTAGCGGACTTCTGGGTTAGCGAACTTGTTTACTGGGTTTTTATCAAAGTTCGTTTCAGAGAATTTTGGTCGTCCAGGGTTGTAGAGAATCATGCTCCGTGTTCAACGACATAAAAATCGTCAATTTTCGTTGAGTATTGAAGGAGATACGGGCTTCTCACGGTTTTCCGGTGGTTGTCGCGTTTTTCCGGTGAACTTCATTAGGGTTTCGGTGCTCATGGTGAAGATGACAGACTCGATGACGTGGCAGCAGCTGGTTGGACCTGAAAGAATGTTTCTCTCACTTCCTGGTCGGTCAAACATTAGACTCCTTTATTGTTGTCTAAATGTGATTGGTCTAGAGAAATTCTCGTGGGTCCCATCTGTGCACAAAGAATCCGTTGAGAGCCTTAGGCTGTCGATTTCTGATTGGGTAATAGAAAGCGCGTGGGGCCCAACATCTAAGAAAGAGACCGTTGGCTCCTTTATTGTTGTCTCCATCTGATTGGAGATCTCCCCATCACACGGATTCAATCCCTCCCTGCCGCCGGATCATTTTTTTTGTAGCCGTTGGATCTAATTTCGTCCCAAATCTGATTGGTGGAAATTATTACACACGGATTGTGGTCTTCTTTAGCTCAAATCTGATTGGTCCATAATTTTTGACAAGGATTATGGCTTTTTTTTTTTAAGGATTTAATTGCCACTAATTAATTTTTCTGCATTATTTCGTCAAAACACGGGCGTTTTTCTTATCAGTTTTTCAACGAGACGAACGAGATAATGCCGCGACGGAATTTCAGAAAATTTATTAGTCACGGATTTATTTCATTTTATTGGGGTTCTCGTTTATTGACGTCGCGCGCAACGTTTGCTATCGATCACTGACGGGTTAGCTTTATTATCCGGTTAATTACTCGGCTTTCTCGTTATATCTCACGGTTTATTTTTAGTGGATGCAGCGCTGTCGTCAACTAACCGGATTAACTGGAATCTCAGTTAATATTGGAATTTATCCGGTTAAATCTCTCGGATGACCGTTTCTTGAAGAAATTTAACAGTTTATTTAATTTTTTTTTTTTTTTTCATCCAACCTAGTCACGCGGATTATTCATAACTGTCAGCATCCGGCTTCCGGTTTTTCGCGAGATTGTCCGATTTCAAGATTATTTATCTGGTTTCTCTAGGCAACTGATCGCGACGGTTCGACTCTCCGCATCTGATTTTTTACGCTTCCGACTTGATGTTTTTGGAGAGATTTAGAGAAATAAGAGGAATTATTATGGATTTGGATATCGGGTCGATTATTCGGAGTTGGAGCATGTTCGATGTTTGACTGGTTTATCTGATTCAGTCTGTTGCGGTTTGGACTCCGAGATGTAGCATTTTCTCAGTATTGTACCCGACCGTGTGAACCGAGTGAGCTGTAGCACTTGGATCTCGAACTGGAGCAACGAGAACAGAAGAAGCTTATTCAGAGGGGGAATTTCTTCACCAGATTGTCTCCGGTTTATCAGTTTCTCATTGAAGATGTACGGCAGAGCGATTCTTCAGCAGTTTAACAGATTTGAAAGCATCAGTCAAGGGGGAAATTGTTGGAACAAAAATCTATGTGACTGACGCCATCAAATCTGTTTACCGAAGCATTCGACTGAAGAATCCATGTGAATTGATTCAGAGACGCGGGTTGTGATGCTCGAGGCTTGCAGTTTGGACCGAAGACCGTTTTCCGGAAAAGTCAACCGTTCGGGTCAACGGTCAACGTAAAAGTCAACGGAAGATCGGTTCGAGCGAGTCAAGCTTCGGATTAATTTAATCAGCTTTGATTTAATTATCAATTTATGTTATTTACTTTACTTGTAATTTCGTTTATTCAGTTATGTATTTCTGTTGTTAGTCACCCTCACTATATATAGTGAGGGTGCCCATTACAAGTAAAGGAGTCTCCGAATGTGGAGATGATGATTTTTCTTGTAGAGTGTGAGGTTTCCATTCTAGAGAGAGAGTGAGTCATGGATTCTAGAGAGAGAAAGTGTTCTTCATGATTTCTTGTAACTAATCATTCGGTTATATGAAATCATTCGATCTAGTTCATCATCTTTCTTGTTCATGATTTCATGATTCATCATCATCATCTTCTTCATTTGTTTTGAGTTTTTCTCATCCGAACCGTGTTCTTGCTCAAGATCGAGATTCTCGTAGTGAAAATCGGTCCTAACAAATGGTATCAGAGCGGGTACCGATCAGATTCATCTCACCGTGAATCTGGTCACTCGAATCTGTGATTTTGAGCTTGAATGGTGAAGATGAAAAAACTTATTTTTTAGAGACTTTTTTCTATTTTTCTTCATTTCTGGATGGATTCTGATGATATGGATGATCGATTCGTGTTTGGGAGTTCATTTAGATGTTATTTCATCTTTTACATGTTCAAATCTGTTGGAAAATTGAAGATCCGAGCTCATTTTTTTGGAACTTTTGGGGTTTTCCCGTATTTGAGGTTTTTGAAGATTTTGGAGCTTGATTCTTCATTTTCTGGGCTATTCTTCATGTTTTCGGATGAAGTAAGGTATGATTCTCAGTGGAAAACGCGTTCCCGATCCATTGGAAGCATCCGTTTCATCTGATTCTCAACGGTTTGAGCGGATCTGGAAAAACACACACTGACGGTGTAAGTGTGTGTTCTTCGTGTTCTTGAAGATTTGCAGAAATTTGAAGGCTGATTTGATCCGAGTTGCTGCTGTTTATGTGTTGTTGGTGGCCACAACAATGTCGTGAATGGTTTAGCTTCATATCTCGTGCATCATAACGGGTTTTCCTTACGGTTTTGGGCAGATTCAAGCTCAACAAGTAAGTTCTTCATGTTCATCTTATTTTCCAGATTTCTCCAACTGTGTTTGAAGATATGAAGATTGCCTTAGCGGACTTGTTCTCCTCTTAGCGGACTTCATCAGTTTTTAGCGAACTTGAAGCTTGTCTTAGCGTACTTGTTCCTTAGCGAACTTCTCAGACCTTTAGCGGACTTGTTCGAGCTTAGCGGACTTGTTTTTCGTTAGCGAACTTGTTTAATGGGTCTTCGTTCGAGGCTTTTTCAGAGGTTTTTGAACGTTAAGGGTTGTAGAGGATCGTCTTAGGAGTCCAACGAGCTAAAATTCGTGATTTTTCATCATGTTTTGGCGGAGATATGTGCATAATACTCTTTTCCGGTTGTCTTTTTGAAGAATTCCGGCGATCTAGGGTTTTGGGGAGGTATACGCGTTTTTTTGTAGAAGACGATGACGTGGCAAGCACGGATAGGCTGCAAAGGAATGTTTTTCTCTCTCATCCTAGTCAACCCTAATTTGCTGTCGAGTTTTCATTGGCTGCAGGAGAAAGCAGGTGGGTCCCGGTTGCCAAAAGAGCCGTTGCTCTCTTTCTGTTGTCAATCATTGATTGGCTGAATGAAAGTCTCGTGGGCCCAGGCGCATACAAGAGAGCCGTTGAAGGCATCAGCGTTGGCGGCCTTTGATTGGCTTACAACCCTTTCACGTGGATCCAGCATGTGTAGCCGTAGATCTCTCTTGATTCCGACCGTTAGATCATTTTGAAAGGGTAATCTGATTGGTTGTAGGGATGGCACATGGATTATGGTTTTGTTGGGGTGAAATCTGATTGGTCCTCAATTTAAGACATGGATTAAGGCTTTTCTTGGAGGATTTAATTACACTAATTAATTTTCAGTATTATTTCGTCAAACGCGGGGTTTTCTCTATCAGTATTTTACGAGATTAACAGAGATAACACCGCGACGGAATTTCAGAAAATAATTTATTAGTCTCGGATTTATTCTAATTTATTGGGGTTCTCGTTTATTGATGTCGCGCAACGTTTGCTATCGATCACTGACGGGTTAGCTTTATTATCCGGTTAATTACTCAGCTTTCTCGTTATATCTTACGATTTTGTTTGTAGCTGATGCAGCGCTGATGTCAGCGAACCGGATTAACTGGAATCTCAGTTAATTATGGAATTTATCCGTTAAATCTCTCGGATGGCCGTTTCTTGTCGAAAATTGATGGAATTTTTCAGATTGAGCCGTTTTCGCCGATGATTCTCAGAAATCGTCACGGAATTTATTTCCGAGCTCATTTTTCTTCGCCCGAAATTACGAAGACTTCGGTTATCATTATTTTTCGCTCGGGAACTCAATTTTTCTCCGATTTGACATTTATCTTTATTTTCGCATCCAACCTAGTCACGTGGAACACAAGATTTATTTATGGATCATTCACAACTGTCAGCATCCGGCTTCCGGTTTTTCGCAAGATTGTCCGATTTCAAGATTGTTTATCTGGTTTCTCTAGGCAACCGATCGCGACGGTTCGACTCTCCGCATCTCATTTTTACGCTTCCGACTTGATGTTTTTGGGGAAATTTAGAGAAATAAGAGGAATTATTATGAATTTGGATATCGGGTCGATTATCCGGAGTTGGAGCAGGTTCGGTGTCAAACTGGTTTATCTGATTCATTCTGTTGCGGTTTGGACTCCGAGATGTAGTATTTTCTCAATATTGTACCCGACCGTGTGAACCGAGTGAGCGGAACACTTGGATCTCGAACTGGAGCAACAAGAACAGAAGAAGCTTATTCAGAGGGGGAATCTCTACGACAGATTGTCTCCGGTTTATCAGTTTCTCATTGAAGATGTACGGCAGAGCGGTTCTTCAGCAATTGAACAGATTTGAAAGCATCAGTCAAGGGGGAAATTGTTGGAACAAAAATCTTGGTGACTGACGCCATCAAATCTGTTTACCGAAGCATTCGACTGAAGAATCCATGTGAATTGATTCAGAGACGCGGGTTGTGATGCTCGAGGCTTGCAGTTTGGACCGAAGACCGTTTTCCGGAAAAGTCAACCGTTCGGGTCAACGGGCAACGTAAAAGTCAACGGAAGATCGGTTCGAGCGAGTCAAGCTTCGGATTAATTTAATCAGCTTTGATTTAATTATCAATTTACGTTATTTGCTTTACTTGTAATTTCGTTCATTCAGTTATGTATTTCTGTTGTTAGTCACCCTCACTATATATAGTGAGGGTGCCCATTACAAGTAAAGGAGTCTCCGAATGTGGAGATGATGATTTTTCTTGTAGAGTGTGAGGTTTCCATTCTAGAGAGAGAGTGAGTCATGGATTCTAGAGAGAGAAAGTGTTCTTCATGATTTCTTGTAACTAATCATTCGGTTATATGAAATCATTCGATCTAGTTCATCATCTTTCTTGTTCATGATTTCATGATTCATCATCATCATCTTCTTCATTTGTTTTGAGTTTTTCTCATCCGAACCGTGTTCTTGCTCAAGATCGAGATTCTCGTAGTGAAAATCGGTCCTAACAAAATAGGGGGAAATTGTTGGAACAAAAATCTATGTGACTGACGCCATCAAATCTGTTTACCGAAGCATTCGACTGAAGAATCCATGTGAATTGATTCAGAGACGCGGGTTGTGATGCTCGAGGCTTGCAGTTTGGACCGAAGACCGTTTTCCGGAAAAGTCAACCGTTCGGGTCAACGGTCAACGTAAAAGTCAACGGAAGATCGGTTCGAGCGAGTCAAGCTTCGGATTAATTTAATCAGCTTTGATTTAATTATCAATTTATGTTATTTACTTTACTTGTAATTTCGTTTATTCAGTTATGTATTTCTGTTGTTAGTCACCCTCACTATATATAGTGAGGGTGCCCATTACAAGTAAAGGAGTCTCCGAATGTGGAGATGATGAATTTCTTGTAGAGTGAGTCATGGATTCTAGAGAGAGATTGTGTGTTATTCATGATTTCTTGTAACTAATCATTCGGTTATATGAAATCATTCGACTATGTTCATCATCTTTCATGTTTATGATTATCCATTGATTCATCATCATCATCTTCTTCATTTGTTTTTGAGTTTTTCGAATCCGAACATGTTCTTGCTCAAGATCGAGATTCTTGTAGTGAAAATCGGTCCTAACAAATGGTATCAGAGCGGGTTCCGATCAGATTCATCTCACCGTGAATCTGGTCACTCGAATCTGTGATTTTGAGCTTGAATGGTGAAGATGAGAAATCTCATTTTTTAGAGACTTTTTTCTATTTTTCTTCATTTCTGGATGGATTCTGATGATATGGATGTTGGATTCGTGTTCTGGAGTTCATTTAGATGTGATTCTATCTTCTACTTGTTCAAATCTGTTGGAAAATTGAAGATCCGAGCTCATTTTTTCGGAACTTTTGGGGTTTTCCCGTATTTGGGGTTTTTGAAGATTTTGGAGCTTGATTCTTCATTTTCTGGGTTTTTCTTCATGATTTTGGATGAAGTAAGGTATGATTCTCAGTGGAAAACGCATTCCGGATCCATTGGAAGCATCTGTTTCGTCTGACTCTCAACCGATTGGGCAGATCTGGAAAAACACACACTGACGGTGTAAGTGTGTGTTCTTCGTGTTCTTGAGAGATTTCCAGATTTGGGGCTGTTTTGATCAAAGATTGCTGCTGTTTATGGATTGTTTGTGGCCAGGACAATCACGTGAATGACTTATCTCTTCGAATCAGTCATGAATCTACTGTCTACACTCGTTTTGGAACCGTGAATCTGCTTCAGGAAGTTGTTCGTGTGGGTGTTCATCATTTTTTTCCAGAAAGTTCATCAGATCTTCAAGATATGAAGATGTTCTTAGCGCACTTGTTAAGTCTTAGCGGAATTCTCCAAGTTAGCGTACTTCTTCATGCTTTAGCGAACTTGTTTTGCTTTAGCGGACTTGTTTTCTGCTTAGCGGACTTGTTCCTTAGCGTACTTCTCAGAACCCTTAGCGGACTTGAATCAGCTTTAGCGGACTTCTGGGTTAGCGAACTTGTTTACTGGGTTTTTATCAAAGTTCGTTTCAGAGAATTTTGGTCGTCCAGGGTTGTAGAGAATCATGCTCCGTGTTCAACGACATAAAAATCGTCAATTTTCGTTGAGTATTGAAGGAGATACGGGCTTCTCACGGTTTTCCGGTGGTTGTCGCGTTTTTCCGGTGAACTTCATTAGGGTTTCGGTGCTCATGGTGAAGATGACAGACTCGATGACGTGGCAGCAGCTGGTTGGACCTGAAAGAATGTTTCTCTCACTTCCTGGTCGGTCAAACATTAGACTCCTTTATTGTTGTCTAAATGTGATTGGTCTAGAGAAATTCTCGTGGGTCCCATCTGTGCACAAAGAATCCGTTGAGAGCCTTAGGCTGTCGATTTCTGATTGGGTAATAGAAAGCGCGTGGGGCCCAACATCTAAGAAAGAGACCGTTGGCTCCTTTATTGTTGTCTCCATCTGATTGGAGATCTCCCCATCACACGGATTCAATCCCTCCCTGCCGCCGGATCATTTTTTTTGTAGCCGTTGGATCTAATTTCGTCCCAAATCTGATTGGTGGAAATTATTACACACGGATTGTGGTCTTCTTTAGCTCAAATCTGATTGGTCCATAATTTTTGACAAGGATTATGGCTTTTTTTTTTTTTTTAAGGATTTAATTGCCACTAATTAATTTTTCTGCATTATTTCGTCAAAACACGGGCGTTTTTCTTATCAGTTTTTCAACGAGACGAACGAGATAATGCCGCGACGGAATTTCAGAAAATTTATTAGTCACGGATTTATTTCATTTTATTGGGGTTCTCGTTTATTGACGTCGCGCGCAACGTTTGCTATCGATCACTGACGGGTTAGCTTTATTATCCGGTTAATTACTCGGCTTTCTCGTTATATCTCACGGTTTATTTTTAGTGGATGCAGCGCTGTCGTCAACTAACCGGATTAACTGGAATCTCAGTTAATATTGGAATTTATCCGGTTAAATCTCTCGGATGACCGTTTCTTGAAGAAATTTAACAGTTTATTTAATTTTTTTTTCATCCAACCTAGTCTCGCGGATTATTCATAACTGTCAGCATCCGGCTTCCGGTTTTTCGCGAGATTGTCCGATTTCAAGATTATTTATCTGGTTTCTCTAGGCAACTGATCGCGACGGTTCGACTCTCCGCATCTGATTTTTTACGCTTCCGACTTGATGTTTTTGGAGAGATTTAGAGAAATAAGAGGAATTATTATGGATTTGGATATCGGGTCGATTATTCGGAGTTGGAGCATGTTCGATGTTTGACTGGTTTATCTGATTCAGTCTGTTGCGGTTTGGACTCCGAGATGTAGCATTTTCTCAGTATTGTACCCGACCGTGTGAACCGAGTGAGCTGTAGCACTTGGATCTCGAACTGGAGACACGAGAACAGAAGAAGCTTATTCAGAGGGGGAATTTCTTCACCAGATTGTCTCCGGTTTATCAGTTTCTCATTGAAGATGTACGGCAGAGCGATTCTTCAGCAGTTTAACAGATTTGAAAGCATCAGTCAAGGGGGAAATTGTTGGAACAAAAATCTATGTGACTGACGCCATCAAATCTGTTTACCGAAGCATTCGACTGAAGAATCCATGTGAATTGATTCAGAGACGCGGGTTGTGATGCTCGAGGCTTGCAGTTTGGACCGAAGACCGTTTTCCGGAAAAGTCAACCGTTCGGGTCAACGGTCAACGTAAAAGTCAACGGAAGATCGGTTCGAGCGAGTCAAGCTTCGGATTAATTTAATCAGCTTTGATTTAATTATCAATTTATGTTATTTACTTTACTTGTAATTTCGTTTATTCAGTTATGTATTTCTGTTGTTAGTCACCCTCACTATATATAGTGAGGGTGCCCATTACAAGTAAAGGAGTCTCCGAATGTGGAGATGATGAATTTCTTGTAGAGTGAGTCATGGATTCTAGAGAGAGATTGTGTGTTATTCATGATTTCTTGTAACTAATCATTCGGTTATATGAAATCATTCGACTATGTTCATCATCTTTCATGTTTATGATTATCCATTGATTCATCATCATCATCTTCTTCATTTGTTTTTGAGTTTTTCGAATCCGAACATGTTCTTGCTCAAGATCGAGATTCTTGTAGTGAAAATCGGTCCTAACAATTGGTCCCAACTGACCCTCGTTTCCCCTAAACACACCTTATTGGGACTCATTGGTCCTAGACACAACTTATTGGTTACATACGAACCTTATTGGGCCATCATTGGTCCTAAACACAACTTATTGGTTACATACACACCTTACTGGGACTTATTGAGCCATCATGGGTTCTAAACACAACTTATTGGGACTCATTGGTCCCAACTGACCCTCGTTTCCCCTAAACACACCTTATTGGGACTCATTGGTCCTAGACACAACTTATTGGTTACATACAAACCTTATTGGGCCATCATTGGTCCTAAACACAACTTATTGGTTACATACACACCTTACTGGGACTTATTGAGCCATCATGGGTTCTAAACACAACTTATTGGTTACATACACACCTTACTGGGACTCATTGGTCCCAACTGACCCTCGTTTCCACTAACACACCTTATTGGGACTCATTGGTCCTAAACACAACTTATTGGTTACATACACACCTTATTGGGCCATTATTGGTCCTAAACACAACTTATTGGTTACATACACACCTTATTGGGACTCATTGGTCCCAACTGACCCTCGTTTCCCCTAAACACACCTTATTGGGACTCATTGGTCCTAGACACAACTTATTGGTTACATACAAACCTTATTGGGCTATCATTGGTTCTAAACACAACTTATTGGTTACACACACACCTTACTAGAACTCATTGGTCTCAACTGACCCTCGTTTCCCCTAAACACACCTTATTGGGACTCATTGGTCCTAGACACAACTTATTGGTTACATACGAACCTTATTGGGCCATCATTGGTCCTAAACACAACTTATTTGTTACATACACACATTACTGGGACTTATTGAGCCATCATGGGTTCTAAACACAATTTATTGGTTACATACATTGGTCCCAACTAACCCTCGTTTCCACTAACACACCTTATTGGGACTCATTGGTCCTAAACACAACTTATTGGTTACATACACACCTTATTGGGACTCATTGGTCCCAACTGACCCTCGTTTCCCCTAAACACACCTTATTGGGACTCATTGGTTACATACACACCTTACTAGAACTCATTGGTCCCAACTGACCCTCGTTTCCCCTAAACACACCTTATTGGGACTCATTGGTCCTAAACACAACTTATTGGTTACATACAAAACTTATTGGGCCATCATTGGTCGTAAACACAACTTATTGGTTACATACACACCTTACTGGGACTTATTGAGCCATCATGTGTTCTAAACACAACTTATTGGTTACATACACACCTTACTGGGACTCATTGGTCCACTAACCCTCGTTTCCACTAACACACCTTATTGGGACTCATTGGTCCTAAACACAACTTATTGTTTACATACACACCTTATTGGGCCATTATTGGTCCTAAACACAACTTATTGGTTACATACACACCTTATTGGGACTCATTGGTCCCAACTGACCCTCGTTTCCCCTAAACACACCTTATTGGGACTCATTGGTCCTAGACACAACTTATTGGTTACATACAAACCTTATTGGGCCATCATTGGTCCTAAACACAACTTATTGGTTACATACACACCTTACTGGGACTTATTGAGCCATCATGGGTTCTAAACACAATTTATTGGTTACATACATTGGTCCCAACTAACCCTCGTTTCCACTAACACACCTTATTGGGACTCATTGGTCCTAAACACAACTTATTGGTTACATACACACCTTATTGGGACTCATTGGTCCCAACTGACCCTCGTTTCCCCTAAACACACCTTATTGGGACTCATTGGTTACATACACACCTTACTAGAACTCATTGGTCCCAACTGACCCTCGTTTCCCCTAAACACACCTTATTGGGACTCATTGGTCCTAAACACAACTTATTGGTTACATACAAAACTTATTGGGCCATCATTGGTCCTAAACACAACTTATTGGTTACATACACACCTTACTGGGACTTATTGAGCCATCATGTGTTCTAAACACAACTTATTGGTTACATACACACCTTACTGGGACTCATTGGTCCACTAACCCTCGTTTCCACTAACACACCTTATTGGGACTCATTGGTCCTAAACACAACTTATTGTTTACATACACACCTTATTGGGCCATTATTGGTCCTAAACACAACTTATTGGTTACATACACACCTTATTGGGACTCATTGGTCCCAACTGACCCTCGTTTCCCCTAAACACACCTTATTGGGACTCATTGGTCCTAGACACAACTTATTGGTTACATACAAACCTTATTGGGCCATCATTGGTCCTAAACACAACTTATTGGTTACATACACACCTTACTTGGACTTATTGAGCCATCATGGGTTCTAAACACAACTTATTGGTTACATACACACCTTACTGGGACTCATTGGTCCCAACTGACTCTCGTTTCCCCTAACACACCTTATTGGGACTCATTGGTCCTAAACACGACTTATTAGTTACATACACACCTTATTGGGCCATCATTGGTTCTAAACACAACTTATTGGTTACATACACACCTTACTAGAACTCATTGGTCCCAACTGACCCTCGTTTCCCCTAAACACACCTTATTGGGACTCATTGGTCCTAGACACAACTTATTGGTTACATACAAACCTTATTGGGCCATCATTGGTCCTAAACACAACTTATTGGTTACATACACACCTTACTGGGACTTATTGAGCCATCATGGGTTCTAAACACAACTTATTGGTTACATACACACCTTACTGGGACTCATTGGTCCCAACTGACTCTCGTTTCCCCTAACACACCTTATTGGGACTCATTGGTCCTAAACACGACTTATTAGTTACATACACACCTTATTGGGCCATTATTGGTCCTAAACACAACTTATTGGTTACATACACACCTTATTGGGACTCATTGGTCCCAACTGACCCTCGTTTCCCCTAAACACACCTTATTGGGACTCATTGGTCCTAGACACAACTTATTGGTTACATACAAACCTTTTTGGGCCATCATTGGTCCTAAACACAACTTATTGGTTACATACACACCTTACTGGGACTTATTGAGCCATCATGGGTTCTAAACACAACTTCTTGGTTACATACACACCTTACTGGGACTCATTGGTCCCAACTGACCCTCGTTTCCCCTAACACACCTTAATGGGATTCATTGGTCTTAAACACAACTTAATGGTTACATACATACCTTATTGGGCCATTATTGGTCATAAACACAACTTATTGGTTACATACACACCTTATTGGGACTCATTGGTCCCAACTGACCCTCATTTCCCCTAAACACACCTTATTAGGACTCATTGGTCCTACACACAATTTATTGGTTACATACAAACCTTATTGGGCCATCATTGGTCCTAAACACAACTTATTGGTTACATACACACCTTACTGGGACTCATTGGTCCCAACTGACCCTCGTTTCCACTAACACGCCTTATTGGGACTCATTGGTCCTAAACACAACTTATTGGTTACATACACACCTTATTGGGCCATTATTGGTCCTAAACATAACTTATTGGTTACATGCACACCTTATTGGGACTCATTGGTCCCAACTGACCCTCGTTTCCCCTAAACACACCTTATTGGGACTCATTGGTCCTAGACACAAGTTATTGGTTACATACAAACCTTATTGGGCCATCATAGGTTCTAAACACAACTTATTGGTTACATACACACCTTACTAGGACTCATTGGTCCCAACTGACCCTCGTTTCCCCTAAACACACCTTATTGGGACTCATTGGTCCTAGACACAACTTATTGGTTACATACAAACCTTATTGGGCCATCATTGGTTCTAAACACAACTTATTGGTTACATACACACCTTACTAGAACTCATTGGTCCCAACTGACCCTCGTTTCCCCTAAACACACCTTATTGGGACTCATTGGTCCTAGACACAACTTATTGGTTACATACGAACCTTATTGGGCCATCATTGGTCCTAAACACAACTTATTGGTTACATACACACCTTACTGGGACTTATTGAGCCATCATGGGTTCTAAACACAACTTATTGGTTACATACACACCTTACTGGGACTCATTGGTCCCAACTGACTCTCGTTTCCCCTAACACACCTTATTGGGACTCATTGGTCCTAAACACGACTTATTAGTTACATACACACCTTATTGGGCCATTATTGGTCCTAAACACAACTTATTGGTTACATACACACCTTATTGGGACTCATTGGTCCCAACTGACCCTCGTTTCCCCTAAACACACCTTATTGGGACTCATTGGTCCTAGACACAACTTATTGGTTACATACAAACCTTATTGGGCCATCATTGGTCCTAAACACAACTTATTGGTTACATACACACCTTACTTGGACTTATTGAGCCATCATGGGTTCTAAACACAACTTATTGGTTACATACACACCTTACTGGGACTCATTGGTCCCAACTGACTCTCGTTTCCCCTAACACACCTTATTGGGACTCATTGGTCCTAAACACGACTTATTAGTTACATACACACCTTATTGGGCCATCATTGGTTCTAAACACAACTTATTGGTTACATACACACCTTACTAGAACTCATTGGTCCCAACTGACCCTCGTTTCCCCTAAACACACCTTATTGGGACTCATTGGTCCTAGACACAACTTATTGGTTACATACAAACCTTATTGGGCCATCATTGGTCCTAAACACAACTTATTGGTTACATACACACCTTACTGGGACTTATTGAGCCATCATGGGTTCTAAACACAACTTATTGGTTACATACACACCTTACTGGGACTCATTGGTCCCAACTGACTCTCGTTTCCCCTAACACACCTTATTGGGACTCATTGGTCCTAAACACGACTTATTAGTTACATACACACCTTATTGGGCCATTATTGGTCCTAAACACAACTTATTGGTTACATACACACCTTATTGGGACTCATTGGTCCCAACTGACCCTCGTTTCCCCTAAACACACCTTATTGGGACTCATTGGTCCTAGACACAACTTATTGGTTACATACAAACCTTTTTGGGCCATCATTGGTCCTAAACACAACTTATTGGTTACATACACACCTTACTGGGACTTATTGAGCCATCATGGGTTCTAAACACAACTTCTTGGTTACATACACACCTTACTGGGACTCATTGGTCCCAACTGACCCTCGTTTCCCCTAACACACCTTAATGGGATTCATTGGTCTTAAACACAACTTAATGGTTACATACATACCTTATTGGGCCATTATTGGTCATAAACACAACTTATTGGTTACATACACACCTTATTGGGACTCATTGGTCCCAACTGACCCTCATTTCCCCTAAACACACCTTATTAGGACTCATTGGTCCTACACACAATTTATTGGTTACATACAAACCTTATTGGGCCATCATTGGTCTTAAACACAACTTATTGGTTACATACACACCTTACTGGGACTCATTGGTCCCAACTGACCCTCGTTTCCACTAACACGCCTTATTGGGACTCATTGGTCCTAAACACAACTTATTGGTTACATACACACCTTATTGGGCCATTATTGGTCCTAAACATAACTTATTGGTTACATGCACACCTTATTGGGACTCATTGGTCCCAACTGACCCTCGTTTCCCCTAAACACACCTTATTGGGACTCATTGGTCCTAGACACAAGTTATTGGTTACATACAAACCTTATTGGGCCATCATAGGTTCTAAACACAACTTATTGGTTACATACACACCTTACTAGGACTCATTGGTCCCAACTGACCCTCGTTTCCCCTAAACACACCTTATTGGGACTCATTGGTCCTAGACACAACTTATTGGTTACATACAAACCTTATTGGGCCATCATTGGTTCTAAACACAACTTATTGGTTACATACACACCTTACTAGAACTCATTGGTCCCAACTGACCCTCGTTTCCCCTAAACACACCTTATTGGGACTCATTGGACCTAGACACAACTTATTGGTTACATACGAACCTTATTGGGCCATCATTGGTCCTAAACACAACTTATTGGTTACATACACACCTTACTGGGACTTATTGAGCCATCATGAGTTCTAAACACAACTTATTGGTTACATACACACCTTATTGGGACTCATTGGTCCCAACTGACCCTCGTTTCCCCTAAACACACCTTATTGGGACTCATTGGTCCTAGACACAACTTATTGGTTACATACAAACCTTATTGGGCCATCATTGGTCCTAAACACAACTTATTGGTTACATACACACCTTACTGGGACTTATTGAGCCATCATGGGTTCTAAACACAACTTATTGGTTACATACACACCTTACTGGGACTCATTGGTCTCAACTGACCCTCGTTTCCACTAACACACCTTATTGGGACTCATTGGTCCTAAACACAACTTATTGGTTACATACACACCTTATTGGGCCATTATTGGTCCTAAACACAACTTATTGGTTACATACACACCTTATTGGGACTTATTGGTCCCAACTGACCCTCGTTTCCCCTAAACACACCTTATTGGGACTCATTGGTCCTAGACACAACTTATTGGTTACATACAAACCTTATTGGGCTATCATTGGTTCTAAACACAACTTATTGGTTACACACACACCTTACTAGAACTCATTGGTCTCAACTGACCCTCGTTTCCCCTAAACACACCTTATTGGGAATCATTGGTCCTAGACACAACTTATTGGTTACATACGAACCTTATTGGGCCATCATTGGTCCTAAACACAACTTATTTGTTACATACACACCTTACTGGGACTTATTGAGCCATCATGGGTTCTAAACACAACTTATTGGTTACATACATTGGTCCCAACTAACCCTCGTTTCCACTAACACACCTTATTGGGACTCATTGGTCCTAAACACAACTTATTGGTTACATACACACCTTATTGAGCCATTATTTGTCCTAAATACAACTTATTGGTTACATACACACCTTATTGGGACTCATTGGTCCCAACTGACCCTCGTTTCCCCTAAACACACCTTATTAGGACTCATTGGTTACATACACACCTTACTAGAACTCATTGGTCCCAACTGACCCTCGTTTCCCCTAAACACACCTTATTGGAACTCATTGGTCCTAAACACAACTTATTGGTTACATACAAAACTTATTGGGCCATCATTGGTCCTAAACACAACTTATTGGTTACATACACACCTTACTGGGACTTATTGAGCCATCATGTGTTCTAAACACAACTTATTGGTTACATACACACCTTACTGGGACTCATTGGTCCACTAACCCTCGTTTCCACTAACACACCTTATTGGGACTCATTGGTCCTAAACACAACTTATTGTTTACATACACACCTTATTGGGCCATTATTGGTCCTAAACACAACTTATTGGTTACATACACACCTTATTGGGACTCATTGGTCCCAACTGACCCTCGTTTCCCCTAAACACACCTTATTGGGACTCATTGGTCCTAGACACAACTTATTGGTTACATACAAACCTTATTGGGCCATCATTGGTCCTAAACACAACTTATTGGTTACATACACACCTTACTGGGTCTTATTGAGCCATCATGGGTTCTAAACACAACTTATTGGTTACATACACACCTTACTGGGACTCATTGGTCCCAACTGACTCTCGTTTCCCCTAACACACCTTATTGGGACTCATTGGTCCTAAACACGACTTATTAGTTACATACACACTTTATTGGGCCATCATTGGTTCTAAACACAACTTATTGGTTACATACACACCTTACTAGAACTCATTGGTCCCAACTGACCCTCGTTTCCCCTAAACACACCTTATTGGGACTCATTGGTCCTAGACACAACTTATTGGTTACATACAAACCTTATTGGGCCATCATTGGTCCTAAACACAACTTATTGGTTACATACACACCTTACTGGGACTTATTGAGCCATCATGGGTTCTAAACACAACTTATTGGTTACATACACACCTTACTGGGACTCATTGGTCCCAACTGACTCTCGTTTCCCCTAACACACCTTATTGGGACTCATTGGTCCTAAACACGACTTATTAGTTACATACACACCTTATTGGGCCATTATTGGTCCTAAACACAACTTATTGGTTACATACACACCTTATTGGGACTCATTGGTCCCAACTGACCCTCGTTTCCCCTAAACACACCTTATTGGGACTCATTGGTCCTAGACACAACTTATTGGTTACATACAAACCTTTTTGGGCCATCATTGGTCCTAAACACAACTTATTGGTTACATACACACCTTACTGGGACTTATTGAGCCATCATGGGTTCTAAACACAACTTCTTGGTTACATACACACCTTACTGGGACTCATTGGTCCCGACTGACCCTCGTTTCCCCTAACACACCTTATTGGGATTCATTGGTCTTAAACACAACTTAATGGTTACATACACACCTTATTGGGCCATTATTGGTCATAAACACAACTTATTGGTTACATACACACCTTATTGGGACTCATTGGTCCCAACTGACCCTCATTTCCCCTAAACACACCTTATTAGGACTCATTGGTCCTACACACAATTTATTGGTTACATACAAACCTTATTGGGCCATCATTGGTCCTAAACACAACTTATTGGTTACATACACACCTTACTGGGACTTATTGAGCCATCATGGGTTCTAAACCCAACTTATTGGTTACATACACACCTTACTGGGACTCATTGGTCCCAACTGACCCTCGTTTCCACTAACACGCCTTATTGGGACTCATTGGTCCTAAACACAACTTATTGGTTACATACACACCTTATTGGGCCATTATTGGTCCTAAACATAACTTATTGGTTACATGCACACCTTATTGGGACTCATTGGTCCCAACTGACCCTCGTTTCCCCTAAACACACCTTATTGGGACTCATTGGTCCTAGACACAAGTTATTGGTTACATACAAACCTTATTGGGCCATCATAGGTTCTAAACACAACTTATTGGTTACATACACACCTTACTAGGACTCATTGGTCCCAACTGACCCTCGTTTCCCCTAAACACACCTTATTGGGACTCATTGGTCCTAGACACAACTTATTGGTTACATACAAACCTTATTGGGCCATCATTGGTTCTAAACACAACTTATTGGTTACATACACACCTTACTAGAACTCATTGGTCCCAACTGACCCTCGTTTCCCCTAAACACACCTTATTGGGACTCATTGGTCCTAAACACAACTTATTGGTTACATACGAACCTTATTGGGCCATCATTGGTCCTAAACACAACTCATTGGTTACATACACACCTTACTAGGACTTATTGAGCCATCATGGGTTCTAAACACAACTTATTGGTTACATACACACCTTATTGGGACTCATTGGTCCCAACTGACCCTCGTTTCCCCTAAACACACCTTATTGGGACTCATTGGTCCTAGACACAACTTATTGGTTACATACAAACCTTATTGGGCCATCATTGGTCCTAAACACAACTTATTGGTTACATACACACCTTACTGGGACTTATTGAGTCATCATGGGTTCTAAACACAACTTATTGGTTACATACACACCTTACTGGGACTCATTGGTCCCAACTGACCCTCGTTTCCACTAACACACCTTATTGGGCCATCATTGGTCCTAAACACAACTTATTGGTTACATACACACCTTACTGGGACTTATTGAGCCATCATGGGTTCTAAACACAACTTATTGGTTACATACACACCTTACTGGGACTCATTGGTCCCAACTGACTCTCGTTTCCCCTAACACACCTTATTGGGACTCATTAGTCCTAAACACGACTTATTAGTTACATACACACCTTATTGGGCCATTATTGGTCCTAAACACAACTTATTGGTTACATACACACCTTATTGGGACTCATTGGTCCCAACTGACCCTCGTTTCCCCTAAACACACCTTATTGGGACTCATTGGTCCTAGACACAACTTATTGGTTACATACAAACCTTTTTGGGCCATCATTGGTCCTAAACACAACTTATTGGTTACATACACACCTTACTGGGACTTATTGAGCCATCATGGGTTCTAAACACAACTTCTTGGTTACATACACACCTTACTGGGACTCATTGGTCCCAACTGACCCTCGTTTCCCCTAACACACCTTATTGGGATTCATTGGTCTTAAACACAACTTAATGGTTACATACATACCTTATTGGGCCATTATTGGTCATAAACACAACTTATTGGTTACATACACACCTTATTGGGACTCATTGGTCCCAACTGACCCTCATTTCCCCTAAACACACCTTATTAGGACTCATTGGTCCTACACACAATTTATTGGTTACATACAAACCTTATTGGGCCATCATTGGTCCTAAACACAACTTATTGGTTACATACACACCTTACTGGGACCTATTGGCCATCATGGGTTCTAAACCCAACTTATTGGTTACATACACACCTTATTGGGACTCATTGGTCCCAACTGACCCTCGTTTCCCCTAAACACACCTTATTGGGACTCATTGGTCCTAGACACAACTTATTGGTTACATACAAACCTTAATGGGCCATCATTGGTCCTAAACACAACTTATTGGTTACATACACACCTTACTGGGACTTATTGAGCCATCATGGGTTCTAAACACAACTTATTGGTTACATACACACCTTACTGGGACTCATTGGTCCCAACTGACCCTCGTTTCCACTAACACACCTTATTGGGCCATCATTGGTCCTAAACACAACTTATTGGTTACATACACACCTTACTGGGACTTATTGAGCCATCATGGGTTCTAAACACAACTTATTGGTTACATACACACCTTACTGGGACTCATTGGTCCCAACTGACTCTCGTTTCCCCTAACACACCTTATTGGGACTCATTAGTCCTAAACACGACTTATTAGTTACATACACACCTTATTGGGCCATTATTGGTCCTAAACACAACTTATTGGTTACATACACACCTTATTGGGACTCATTGGTCCCAACTGACCCTCGTTTCCCCTAAACACACCTTATTGGGACTCATTGGTCCTAGACACAACTTATTGGTTACATACAAACCTTTTTGGGCCATCATTGGTCCTAAACACAACTTATTGGTTACATACACACCTTACTGGGACTTATTGAGCCATCATGGGTTCTAAACACAACTTCTTGGTTACATACACACCTTACTGGGACTCATTGGTCCCAACTGACCCTCGTTTCCCCTAACACACCTTATTGGGATTCATTGGTCTTAAACACAACTTAATGGTTACATACATACCTTATTTGGCCATTATTGGTCATAAACACAACTTATTGGTTACATACACACCTTATTGGGACTCATTGGTCCCAACTGACCCTCGTTTCCCCTAAACACACCTTATTGGGACTCATTGGTCCTAGACACAAGTTATTGGTTACATACAAACCTTATTGGGCCATCATAGGTTCTAAACACAACTTATTGGTTACATACACACCTTACTAGGACTCATTGGTCCCAACTGACCCTCGTTTCCCCTAAACACACCTTATTGGGACTCATTGGTCCTAGACACAACTTATTGGTTACATACAAACCTTATTGGGCCATCATTGGTTCTAAACACAACTTATTGGTTACATACACACCTTACTAGAACTCATTGGTCCCAACTGACCCTCGTTTCCCCTAAACACACCTTATTGGGACTCATTGGTCCTAGACACAACTTATTGGTTACATACGAACCTTATTGGGCCATCATTGGTCCTAAACACAACTTATTGGTTACATACACACCTTACTAGGACTTATTGAGCCATCATGGGTTCTAAACACAACTTATTGGTTACATACACACCTTATTGGGACTCATTGGTCCCAACTGACCCTCGTTTCCCCTAAACACACCTTATTGGGACTCATTGGTCCTAGACACAACTTATTGGTTACATACAAACCTTATTGGGCCATCATTGGTCCTAAACACAACTTATTGGTTACATACACACCTTACTGGGACTTATTGAGCCATCATGGGTTCTAAACACAACTTATTGGTTACATACACACCTTACTGGGACTCATTGGTCCCAACTGACCCTCGTTTCCACTAACACACCTTATTGGGATTCATTGGTCTTAAACACAACTTAATGGTTACATACATACCTTATTGGGCCATTATTGGTCATAAACACAACTTATTGGTTACATACACACCTTATTGGGACTCATTGGTCCCAACTGACCCTCATTTCCCTTAAACACACCTTATTAGGACTCATTGGTCCTACACACAATTTATTGGTTACATACAAACCTTATTGGGCCATCATTGGTCCTAAACACAACTTATTGGTTACATACACACCTTACTGGGACCTATTGGCCATCATGGGTTCTAAACCCAACTTATTGGTTACATACACACCTTATTGGGACTCATTGGTCCCAACTGACCCTCGTTTCCCCTAAACACACCTTATTGGGACTCATTGGTCCTAGACATAACTTATTGGTTACATACAAACCTTATTGGGCCATCATTGGTCCTAAACACAACTTATTGGTTACATACACACCTTACTGGGACTTATTGAGCCATCATGGGTTCTAAACACAACTTATTGGTTACATACACACCTTACTGGGACTCATTGGTCCCAACTGACCCTCGTTTCCACTAACACACCTTATTGGGCCATCATTGGTCCTAAACACAACTTATTGGTTACATACACACCTTACTGGGACTTATTGAGCCATCATGGGTTCTAAACACAACTTATTGGTTACATACACACCTTACTGGGACTCATTGGTCCCAACTGACTCTCGTTTCCCCTAACACACCTTATTGGGACTCATTAGTCCTAAACACGACTTATTAGTTACATACACACCTTATTGGGCCATTATTGGTCCTAAACACAACTTATTGGTTACATACACACCTTATTGGGACTCATTGGTCCCAACTGACCCTCGTTTCCCCTAAACACACCTTATTGGGACTCATTGGTCCTAGACACAACTTATTGGTTACATACAAACCTTTTTGGGCCATCATTGGTCCTAAACACAACTTATTGGTTACATACACACCTTACTGGGACTTATTGAGCCATCATGGGTTCTAAACACAACTTCTTGGTTACATACACACCTTACTGGGACTCATTGGTCCCAACTGACCCTCGTTTCCCCTAACACACCTTATTGGGATTCATTGGTCTTAAACACAACTTAATGGTTACATACATACCTTATTTGGCCATTATTGGTCATAAACACAACTTATTGGTTACATACACACCTTATTGGGACTCATTGGTCCCAACTGACCCTCGTTTCCCCTAAACACACCTTATTGGGACTCATTGGTCCTAGACACAAGTTATTGGTTACATACAAACCTTATTGGGCCATCATAGGTTCTAAACACAACTTATTGGTTACATACACACCTTACTAGGACTCATTGGTCCCAACTGACCCTCGTTTCCCCTAAACACACCTTATTGGGACTCATTGGTCCTAGACACAACTTATTGGTTACATACAAACCTTATTGGGCCATCATTGGTTCTAAACACAACTTATTGGTTACATACACACCTTACTAGAACTCATTGGTCCCAACTGACCCTCGTTTCCCCTAAACACACCTTATTGGGACTCATTGGTCCTAGACACAACTTATTGGTTACATACGAACCTTATTGGGCCATCATTGGTCCTAAACACAACTTATTGGTTACATACACACCTTACTAGGACTTATTGAGCCATCATGGGTTATAAACACAACTTATTGGTTACATACACACCTTATTGGGACTCATTGGTCCCAACTGACCCTCGTTTCCCCTAAACACACCTTATTGGGACTCATTGGTCCTAGACACAACTTATTGGTTACATACAAACCTTATTGGGCCATCATTGGTCCTAAACACAACTTATTGGTTACATACACACCTTACTGGGACTCATTGGTCCCAACTGACCCTCGTTTCCACTAACACACCTTATTGGGACTCATTGGTCCTAAACACAACTTATTGGTTACATACACACCTTATTGGGCCATTATTGGTCCTAAACACAACTTATTGGTTACATACACACCTTATTGGGACTCATTGGTCCCAACTGACCCTCGTTTCCCCTAAACACACCTTATTGGGACTCATTGGTCCTAGACACAACTTATTGGTTACATACAAACCTTATTGGGCTATCATTGGTTCTAAACACAACTTATTGGTTACACACACGCCTTACTAGAACTCATTGGTCTCAACTGACCCTCGTTTCCCCTAAACACACCTTATTGGGACTCATTGGTCCTAGACACAACTTATTGGTTACATACGAACCTTATTGGGCCATCATTGGTCCTAAACACAACTTATTTGTTACATACACACCTTACTGGGACTTATTGAGCCATCATGGGTTCTAAACACAACTTATTGGTTACATACATTGGTCCCAACTAACCCTCGTTTCCACTAACACACCTTATTGGGACTCATTGGTCCTAAACATAACTTATTGGTTACATACACACCTTATTGAGCCATTATTTGTCCTAAATACAACTTATTGGTTACATACACACCTTATTGGGACTCATTGGTCCCAACTGACCCTCGTTTCCCCTAAACACACCTTATTGGGACTCATTGGTTACATACACACCTTACTAGAACTCATTGGTCCCAACTGACCCTCGTTTCCCCTAAACACACCTTATTGGGACTCATTGGTCCTAGACACAACTTATTGGTTACATACAAACCTTATTGGGCCATCATTGGTCCTAAACACAACTTATTGGTTACATACACACCTTACTGGGACTTATTGAGCCATCATGTGTTCTAAACACAACTTATTGGTTACATACACACCTTACTGGGACTCATTGGTCCACTAACCCTCGTTTCCACTAACACACCTTATTGGGACTCATTGGTCCTAAACACAACTTATTGTTTACATACACACCTTATTGGGCCATTATTGGTCCTAAACACAACTTATTGGTTACATACACACCTTATTGGGACTCATTGGTCCCAACTGACCCTCGTTTCCCCTAAACACACCTTATAGGGACTCATTGGTCCTAGACACAACTTATTGGTTACATACAAACCTTATTGGGCCATCATTGGTTCTAAACACAACTTATTGGTTACATACACACCTTACTAGAACTCATTGGTCCCAACTGACCCTCGTTTCCCCTAAACACACCTTATTGGGACTCATTGGTCCTAGACACAACCTATTGGTTACATACAAACCTTATTGGGCCATCATTGGTCCTAAACACAACTTATTGGTTACATACACACCTTACTGGGACTTATTGAGCCATCATGGGTTCTAAACACAACTTATTGGTTACATACATTGGTCCCAACTAACCCTCGTTTCCACTAACACACCTTATTGTGACTCATTGGTCCTAAACACAACTTATTGGTTACATACACACCATATTGGGCCATTATTTGTCCTAAATACAACTTATTGGTTACATACACACCTTATTGGGACTCATTGGTCCCAACTGACCCTCGTTTCCCCTAAACACACCTTATTGGGACTCATTGGTTACATACACACCTTACTAGAACTCATTGGTCCCAACTGACCCTCGTTTCCCCTAAACACACCTTATTGGGACTCATTGGTCCTAGACACAACTTATTGGTTACATACAAAACTTATTGGGCCATCATTGGTCCTAAACACAACTTATTGGTTACATACACACCTTACTGGGATTTATTGAGCCATCATGGGTTCTAAACACAACTTATTGGTTACATACACACCTTACTGGGACTCATTGGTCCCAGCTGACCCTCGTTTCCCCTAAACACACCTTATTGGGACTCATTGGTCCTAGACACAACTTATTGGTTACATACAAACCTTATTGGGCCATCATTGGTTCTAAACACAACTTATTGGTTACATACACACCTTACTAGAACTCATTGGTCCCAACTGACCCTCGTTTCCCCTAAACACACCTTATTGGGACTCATTGGTCCTAGACACAACTTATTGGTTACATACAAAACTTATTGGGCCATCATTGGTCCTAAACACAACTTATTGGTTACATACACACCTTACTGGGATTTATTGAGCCATCATGGGTTCTAAACACAACT
>JBCNJP010005581.1:0-14051 GCA_039602395.1 Deinandra increscens subsp. villosa
CATTGGTCCCAACTGACCCTCGTTTCCCCTAAACACACCTTATTGGGACTCGTTGGTCCTAGACACAACTTATTGGTTACATACAAACCTTATTGGGCCATCATTGGTTCTAAACACAATTTATTGGTTACATACACACCTTACTAGGACTCATTGGTCCCAACTGACCCTCGTTTCCCCTAAACACACCTTATTGGGACTCATTGGTCCTAGACACAACTTATTGGTTACATACAAACCTTATTGGGCCATCATTGGTCCTAAACACAACTTATTGGTTACATACACACCTTACTGGGCCTTATTGAGCCATCATGGGTTCTAAACACAACTTATTGGTTACATACACACCTTACTGGGACTCATTGGTCCCAACTGACCCTCGTTTCCCATAAACACACCTTATTGGGACTCATTGGTCCTAAACACAACTTATTGGTTACATACACACCTTATTGGGCCATTATTTGTCCTAAATACAACTTATTGGTTACATACACACCTTATTGGGACTCATTGGTCCCAACTGACCCTCGTTTCCCCTAAACACACCTTATTGGGACTCATTGGTTACATACACACCTTACTAGAACTCATTGGTCCCAACTGACCCTCGTTTCCCCTAAACACACGTTATTGGGACTCATTGGTCCTAGACACAACATATTGGTTACATACAAAACTTATTGGGCCATCATTGGTCCTAAACACAACTTATTGGTTACATACACACCTTACTGGGATTTATTGAGCCATCATGGGTTCTAAACACAACTTATTGGTTACATACACACCTTACTGGGACTCATTGGTCCCAGCTGACCCTCGTTTCCACTAACACACCTTATTGGGACTCATTGGTCCTAAACACAACTTATTAGTTACATATAAACCTTATTGGGCCATTATTGGTCCTAAACACAACTTTTTGGTTACATACACACCTTATTGGGACTCATTGGTCCCAACTGACCCTCGTTTCCCCTAAAGACACCTTATTGGGACTCGTTGGTCCTAGACACAACTTATTGGTTACATACAAACCTTATTGGGCCATCATTGGTTCTAAACACAATTTATTGGTTACATACACACCTTACTAGGACTCATTGGTCCCAACTGACCCTCGTTTCCCCTAAACACACCTTATTGGGACTCATTGGTCTTAGACACAACTTATTGGTTACATACAAACCTTATTGGGCCATCATTGGTCCTAAACACAACTTATTGGTTACATACACACCTTACTGGGACTTATTGAGCCATCATGGGTTCTAAACACAACTTATTTGTTACATACACACCTTACTGGGACTCATTGGTCCCAACTGACTCTCGTTTCCCCTAACACACCTTATTGGGAGTCATTGGTCCTAAACACGACTTATTGGTTACATACACACCTTATTGGGCCAATATTGGTCCTAAACACAACTTATTGGTTACATACACACCTTATTGGGACTCATTGGTCCCAACTGACCCTCTTTTCCCCTAAACACACCTTATTGGGACTCATTGGTCCTAGACACAACTTATTGGTTACATACAAACCTTTTTGGGCCATCATTGGTCCTAAACACAACTTATTGGTTACATACACACCTTACTGGGACTTATTGAGCCATCATGGGTTCTAAACACAACTTATTGGTTACATACACACCTTACTGGGACTCATTAGTCCCAACTGACCCTCGTTTACCATAAACACACCTTATTGGGACTCATTGGTCCTAAACACAACTTATTGTTTACATACACACCTTATTGGGCCATTATTTGTCCTAAATACAACTTATTGGTTACATACACACCTTATTGGGACTCATTGGTCCCCACTGACCCTCGTTTCCCGTAAACACACCTTATGGGACTCATTGGTTACATACACACCTTACTAGAACTCATTGGTCCCAACTGACCCTCGTTTCCCCTAAACACACCTTATTGGGACTCATTGGTCCTAGACACAACTTATTGGTTACATACAAAACTTATTGGGCCATCATTGATCCTTAACACAACTTATTGGTTACATACACACCTTACTGGGATTTATTGAGCCATCATGGGTTCTAAACACAACTTATTGGTTACATACACACCTTACTGGGACTCATTGGTCCCAGCTGACCCTCGTTTCCACTAACACACCTTATTGGGACTCATTGGTCCTAAACACAACTTATTGGTTACATACAAACCTTATTGGGCCATTATTGGTCCTAAACACAACTTTTTGGTTACATACACACCTTATTGGGACTCATTGGTCCCAACTGACCCTCGTTTCCCCTAAACACACCTTATTGGGACTCGTTGGTCCTAGACACAACTTATTGGTTACATACAAACCTTATTGGGCCATCATTGGTTCTAAACACAATTTATTGGTTACATACACACCTTACTAGGACTCATTGGTCCCAACTGACCCTCGTTTCCCCTAAACACACCTTATTGGGACTCATTGGTCCTAGACACAACTTATTGGTTACATACAAACCTTATTGGGCCATCATTGGTCCTAAACACAACTTATTGGTTACATACACACCTTATTGGGACTTATTGAGCCATCATGGGTTCTAAACACAACTTATTTGTTACATACACACCTTACTGGGACTCAGTGGTCCCAACTGACTCTCGTTTCCCCTAACACACCTTATTGGGACTCATTGGTCCTAAACACGACTTATTGGTTACATACACACCTTATTGGGCCATTATTGTCCTAAACACAACTTATTGGTTACATACATACCTTATTGGGACTCATTGGTCCCAACTGACCCTCGTTTCCCCTAAACACACCTTATTGGGACTCATTGGTCCTAGACACAACTTATTGGTTACATACAAACCTTTTTGGGCCATCATTGGTCCTAAACACAACTTATTGGTTACATACACACCTTACTGGGACTTATTGAGCCATCATGGGTTCTAAACACAACTTATTGGTTACATACACACCTTACTGGGACTCATTAGTCCCAACTGACCCTCGTTTCCCCTAACACACCTTATTGGGATTAATTGGTCTTAAACACAACTTATTGGTTACATACACACCTTATTGGGCCATTATTGGTCATAAACACAACTTATTGGTTACATACACACCTTATTGGGACTCATTGGTCCCAACTGACCCTCATTTCCCCTAAACACACCTTATTAGGACTCATTGGTCCTACACACAATTTATTGGTTACATACAAACCTTATTGGGCCATCATTGGTCCTAAACACAATTTATTGGTTACATACACACCTTACTGGGACTTATTGGCCATCATGGGTTCTAAACCCAACTTATTGGTTACATACACACCTTACTGGGACTCATTGGTCCCAACTGACCCTCGTTTCCACTAACACACCTTATTGGGACTCATTGGTCCTAAACACAACTTATTGGTTACATACACACCTTATTGGGCCATTATTGGTCCTAAACATAACTTATTGGTTACATGCACACCTTATTGGGACTCATTGGTCCCAACTGACCCTCGTTTCCCCTAAACACACCTCATTGGGACTCATTGGTCCTAGACACAAGTTATTGGTTACATACAAACCTTATTGGGCCATCATTGGTTCTAAACACAACTTATTGGTTACATACACACCTTACTAGAACTCATTGGTCCCAACTGACCCTCGTTTCCCCTAAACACACCTTATTGGGACTCATTGGTCTTAGACACAACTTATTGGTTACATACAAACCTTATTGGGCCATCAGTGGTCCTAAACACAACTTATTGGTTACATACACACCTTACTGGGACTTATTGAGCCATCATGGGTTCTAAACACAACTTATTGGTTACCTACATTGGTCCCAACTAACCCTCGTTTCCACTAACACACCTTATTGGGACTCATTGGTCCTAAACACAACTTATTGGTTACATACACAGCTTATTGGGCCATTATTTGTCCTAAATACAACTTATTGGTTACATACACACCTTATTGGGATTCATTGGTCCCAACTGACCCTCGTTTCCCCTGAACACACCTTATTGGGACTCATTGGTTACATACACACCTTACTAGAACTCATTGGTCCCAACTGACCCTCGTTTCCCCTAAACACACCTTATTGGGACTCATTGGTCCTAGACACAACTTATTAGTTACATACAAAACTTATTGGGCCATCAGTGGTCCTAAACACAACTTATTGGTTACATACACACCTTACTGGGACTTATTGAGCCATCATGGGTTCTAAACACAACTTATTGGTTACCTACATTGGTCCCAACTAACCCTCGTTTCCACTAACACACCTTATTGGGACTCATTGGTCCTAAACACAACTTATTGGTTACATACACACCTTATTGGGCCATTATTTGTCCTAAATACAACTTATTGGTTACATACACACCTTATTGGGACTCATTGGTCCCAACTGACCCTCGTTTCCCCTAAACACACCTTATTGGGACTCATTGGTTACATACACACCTTACTAGAACTCATTGGTCCCAACTGACCCTCGTTTCCCCTAAACACACGTTATTGGGACTCATTGGTCCTAGACACAACATATTGGTTACATACAAAACTTATTGGGCCATCATTGGTCCTAAACACAACTTATTGGTTACATACACACCTTACTGGGATTTATTGAGCCATCATGGGTTCTAAACACAACTTATTGGTTACATACACACCTTACTGGGACTCATTGGTCCCAGCTGACCCTCGTTTCCACTAACACACCTTATTGGGACTCATTGGTCCTAAACACAACTTATTGGTTACATATAAACCTTATTGGGCCATTATTGGTCCTAAACACAACTTTTTGGTTACATACACACCTTATTGGGACTCATTGGTCCCAACTGACCCTCGTTTCCCCTAAAGACACCTTATTGGGACTCGTTGGTCCTAGACACAACTTATTGGTTACATACAAACCTTATTGGGCCATCATTGGTTCTAAACACAATTTATTGGTTACATACACACCTTACTAGGACTCATTGGTCCCAACTGACCCTCGTTTCCCCTAAACACACCTTATTGGGACTCATTGGTCTTAGACACAACTTATTGGTTACATACAAACCTTATTGGGCCATCATTGGTCCTAAACACAACTTATTGGTTACATACACACCTTACTGGGACTTATTGAGCCATCATGGGTTCTAAACACAACTTATTTGTTACATACACACCTTACTGGGACTCATTGGTCCCAACTGACTCTCGTTTCCCCTAACACACCTTATTGGGAGTCATTGGTCCTAAACACGACTTATTGGTTACATACACACCTTATTGGGCCAATATTGGTCCTAAACACAACTTATTGGTTACATACACACCTTATTGGGACTCATTGGTCCCAACTGACCCTCTTTTCCCCTAAACACACCTTATTGGGACTCATTGGTCCTAGACACAACTTATTGGTTACATACAAACCTTTTTGGGCCATCATTGGTCCTAAACACAACTTATTGGTTACATACACACCTTACTGGGACTTATTGAGCCATCATGGGTTCTAAACACAACTTATTGGTTACATACACACCTTACTGGGACTCATTAGTCCCAACTGACCCTCGTTTACCATAAACACACCTTATTGGGACTCATTGGTCCTAAACACAACTTATTGGTTACATACACACCTTATTGGGCCATTATTTGTCCTAAATACAACTTATTGGTTACATACACACCTTATTGGGACTCATTGGTCCCCACTGACCCTCGTTTCCCGTAAACACACCTTATGGGACTCATTGGTTACATACACACCTTACTAGAACTCATTGGTCCCAACTGACCCTCGTTTCCCCTAAACACACCTTATTGGGACTCATTGGTCCTAGACACAACTTATTGGTTACATACAAAACTTATTGGGCCATCATTGATCCTTAACACAACTTATTGGTTACATACACACCTTACTGGGATTTATTGAGCCATCATGGGTTCTAAACACAACTTATTGGTTACATACACACCTTACTGGGACTCATTGGTCCCAGCTGACCCTCGTTTCCACTAACACACCTTATTGGGACTCATTGGTCCTAAACACAACTTATTGGTTACATACAAACCTTATTGGGCCATTATTGGTCCTAAACACAACTTTTTGGTTACATACACACCTTATTGGGACTCATTGGTCCCAACTGACCCTCGTTTACCCTAAACACACCTTATTGGGACTCGTTGGTCCTAGACACAACTTATTGGTTACATACAAACCTTATTGGGCCATCATTGGTTCTAAACACAATTTATTGGTTACATACACACCTTACTAGGACTCATTGGTCCCAACTGACCCTCGTTTCCCCTAAACACACCTTATTGGGACTCATTGGTCCTAGACACAACTTATTGGTTACATACAAACCTTATTGGGCCATCATTGGTCCTAAACACAACTTATTGGTTACATACACACCTTATTGGGACTTATTGAGCCATCATGGGTTCTAAACACAACTTATTTGTTACATACACACCTTACTGGGACTCAGTGGTCCCAACTGACTCTCGTTTCCCCTAACACACCTTATTGGGACTCATTGGTCCTAAACACGACTTATTGGTTACATACACACCTTATTGGGCCATTATTGGTCCTAAACACAACTTATTGGTTACATACATACCTTATTGGGACTCATTGGTCCCAACTGACCCTCGTTTCCCCTAAACACACCTTATTGGGACTCATTGGTCCTAGACACAACTTATTGGTTACATACAAACCTTTTTGGGCCATCATTGGTCCTAAACACAACTTATTGGTTACATACACACCTTACTGGGACTTATTGAGCCATCATGGGTTCTAAACACAACTTATTGGTTACATACACACCTTACTGGGACTCATTAGTCCCAACTGACCCTCGTTTCCCCTAACACACCTTATTGGGATTAATTGGTCTTAAACACAACTTATTGGTTACATACACACCTTATTGGGGCATTATTGGTCATAAACACAACTTATTGGTTACATACACACCTTATTGGGACTCATTGGTCCCAACTGACCCTCATTTCCCCTAAACACACCTTATTAGGACTCATTGGTCCTACACACAATTTATTGGTTACATACAAACCTTATTGGGCCATCATTGGTCCTAAACACAATTTATTGGTTACATACACACCTTACTGGGACTTATTGGCCATCATGGGTTCTAAACCCAACTTATTGGTTACATACACACCTTACTGGGACTCATTGGTCCCAACTGACCCTCGTTTCCACTAACACACCTTATTGGGACTCATTGGTCCTAAACACAACTTATTGGTTACATACACACCTTATTGGGCCATTATTGGTCCTAAACATAACTTATTGGTTACATGCACACCTTATTGGGACTCATTGGTCCCAACTGACCCTCGTTTCCCCTAAACACACCTTATTGGGACTCATTGGTCCTAGACACAAGTTATTGGTTACATACAAACCTTATTGGGCCATCATTGGTTCTAAACACAACTTATTGGTTACATACACACCTTACTAGAACTCATTGGTCCCAACTGACCCTCGTTTCCCCTAAACACACCTTATTGGGACTCATTGGTCTTAGACACAACTTATTGGTTACATACAAACCTTATTGGGCCATCAGTGGTCCTAAACACAACTTATTGGTTACATACACACCTTACTGGGACTTATTGAGCCATCATGGGTTCTAAACACAACTTATTGGTTACCTACATTGGTCCCAACTAACCCTCGTTTCCACTAACACACCTTATTGGGACTCATTGGTCCTAAACACAACTTATTGGTTACATACACAGCTTATTGGGCCATTATTTGTCCTAAATACAACTTATTGGTTACATACACACCTTATTGGGATTCATTGGTCCCAACTGACCCTCGTTTCCCCTGAACACACCTTATTGGGACTCATTGGTTACATACACACCTTACTAGAACTCATTGGTCCCAACTGACCCTCGTTTCCCCTAAACACACCTTATTGGGACTCATTGGTCCTAGACACAACTTATTAGTTACATACAAAACTTATTGGGCCATCATTGGTCCTAAACACAACTTATTGGTTACATACACACCTTACTGAGATTTATTGAGCCATCATGGGTTCTAAACACAACTTATTGGTTACATACACACCTTACTGGGACTCATTGGTCCCAGCTGACCCTCGTTTCCTCTAACACACCTTATTGGGACTCATTGGTCCTAAACACAACTTATTGGTTACATACAAACCTTATTGGGCCATTATTGGTCCTAAACACAACTTTTTGGTTACATACACACCTTATTGGGACTCATTGGTCCCAACTGACCCTCGTTTCCCCTAAACACACCTTATTGGGACTCGTTGGTCCTAGACACAACTTATTGGTTACATACAAACCTTATTGGGCCATCATTGGTTCTAAACACAATTTATTGGTTACATACACTCCTTACTAGGACTCATTGGTCCCAACTGACCCACGTTTCCCCTAAACACACCTTATTGGGACTCATTGGTCCTAGACACAACTTATTGGTTACATACAAACCTTATTGGGCCATCATTGGTCCTAAACACAACTTATTGGTTACATACACACCTTACTTGGACATATTGAGCCATCATGGGTTCTAAACACAACTTATTTGTTACATACACACCTTACTGGGACTCATTGGTCCCAACTGACTCTCGCTTCCCCTAACACACCTTATTGGGACTCATTGGTCCTAAACACGACTTATTGGTTACATACACACCTTATTGGGCCATTATTGGGCCATTATTGGTCCTAAACACAACTTATTGGTTACATACACACCTTATTGGGACTCATTGGTCCCAACTGACCCTCGTTTCCCCTAAACACACCTTATTGGGACTCATTGGTCCTAGATACAACTTATTGGTTACATACAAACCTTTTTGGGCCATCATTGGTCCTAAACACAACTTATTGGTTACATACACACCTTACTGGGACTTATTGAGCCATCATGGGTTCTAAACACAACTTATTGGTTACATACACACCTTACTGGGACTCATTGGTCCCAACTGACCCTCGTTTCCCATAAACACACCTTATTGGGACTCATTGGTCCTAAACACAACTTATTGGTTACATACACACCTTATTGGGCCATTATTTGTGTTGATGCATGAACCTTGTGTGGCCGTTACTGTTCGAATTGTCAAATAGACTGATTTGTCGAAGACATGAACTGAGGTCCGAACCTCAGCCGAACTCTAGGTTCGGAGTTGGCCGAACCTAGATGGCCGAACTCCAAGTTCGGAGGGAGTTCGAACAGAGTTCGGAGGTGCCGAGTTCGGACCTTATGAAGAAGTATAAATAGATTCGTCTTTGTATTTCTTTATAAGTTTCTGTCTTGTTTCTGTGTGTTGAGAGGGGAGGTTCTGTCCGACCTCCCCCAGAGCTTAATCGTTGTATACTCCTTCGTTATGTAATCATTCAACATGATTCAATGACAAAACTTCCGTCTCATCCATAGAAACGATCCTTAAACGGTTTTTCAGTTGGTATCAGAGCTGTTGGCTCTTTCTATGGTCGAAATCTATCGTTTTTCTTCATTTTGAGACGTTAAACCTTCAGTTAGGGGTGATTGGAAGTGTTTCTGTTTGGTTTTTAATCAATCGAGTCTTCCTGAGTCATGTTTTTACCTAACAGAAGCATCTGGATGTTCAAATTCGATCAAATTCTGAATCTGGTGCGATTTCAAAAATTTCCAGTTCGAGTTCGGACAACGTTCGGCCGAAGAACAGATCTGAAAAATAACCGCTCCGAACTCAAAAATTTCCAGTTCGAGCTCGATCCCAGCCAGGGGCTCTGCCCCTTGGACCCCGCCAGGGGCTGCCGCCCCTTGGACCCCGCTTCTCAGGGGCGCTGCCCCCGAACCCCCGTTAGGTGGGAATTTAAGCGGATCAGTTATCGAGTTTACCCTTGATTCGGTAGTTGTGGGGTGTTATGTTTGAAGAAAATCCAGATCACGATATTTGTTATGAGTTAGTGATCGAATTTCAAGAAATGTGTTTGTGGGTAGTCATGGTTCTTGATGATGGACAGAGATTCAAGAATACATGTTTCTGATGATGGACAGAGATTCGGAGACATGGTTATGATTACTTGGGAACGTTTGTCGGAGATTATCTTTCTACACAAACTGAAGATTAATGAGATTAAAGATTCCGTTGCGGGCCACTTGAGTTTATCATTCCACTACAAGAATGCGGGGTTGGAATCATAAGAAATTGAAGATTTGAATATGTCACTTGTTTAGGGGGAAATTGGGGACCCTAAAAACTTTCAAAGTTTCATAATTGAAAAAGTGAATATTCAAAAGCAATCAGTTCAGGGATGATGGTGGTTTTTGATCTTCATGGAAATATGGTATATTTTGATGTTCATGCGAACCGATATGTCAAAGTTTTCAGTTATGGTTTGGAACTTTCTGTCATATGCCCGATACTTTCTTGAGTTGTCGAAAGACTTGGTCAGATTCCAGTCTGCAACGAGATATACGTTTACCGGAGTAATATATTGGGATGGATTTGATGCTGAGGGGGAATTTCCGTGATTGAAGATGCTGATCGTGTCTGTTTTCATAAAGATCAGAATGTGTGAAAACTCAAAGAGCGTCGGATCTAGTGAATTGTACACTGAATTCGGACCGAAACTTACCCCGAACTCAAGAACACAAAATTGTAAATATAACTCGGTTTATAGCTCAAACTGATCGATGATTACATGATTTAAACTCGTATACAGCACCTAATCACGATCTATTACACAGAAATCTCTGAAAATCGAGATCAAAAACTCCTCCTCTTAAGATTGAACTCAGTGAAAAACGGTTATCTCCGAGGTCTATCATGTCCGAACTCCAAAACTCAAATATATAACAAACTGGTTTCGTGACAGCCGAACTTCAGGTTTGGTGACAGTTCGGCATATTGCCGAACCCTAAGTTCGGAGCTCCTCTTGGTTGTCTTTAAAACCTGATCTTCAACAAATGACTATAAATCACATTTATGTGATTTTACTAAAACACACACAAGGCCCTCTACTTTAATAGAATGACACAAACTACCCTATATCATGATTTAACCATTCTAACTAAAACAACTAACACAACTAACGAGACTAACAGATACACACACGACGAGAAAGATTCCAGAGAAGCGATGCCGATTTCGTCAATTCCATCCAATCAAGCTGGTACTAGTCTGAGTGAATTTCAGCATATCATTGAGAATTTAGAAGATGGAGAGATTGCTGGTGAGTTAACAGCTGAACAGCTTCAAGCGGTATTTGATTTGAATGATGAAGAGTTAAGAAAAGTTTCTGAGGCTGAACCTAAGAAGTATGAATCATCTGATCCAGAGTCTGATGAAGACATTGAAGGGATCTTTGAAGAAGAAATTGAAGTTGAAGACATTACTGAAGAAGAATACCCTGAAATGTATTCAAATGTCAACAACAATCAGTCTGGTGATGATTTTGAGGTATTTCCTAGAGATAAGGTTACTGAAGCTGAAGAAAGATTGAAAAAGACAGAATCAGAAAAGCCTGAAGATCCAACAGTTAAGGAGTCTAAAGAACAGAAGCAACGTTGGGTTATGGATGAATACATGAAGAAGTTCCATGCCAACTATGTTCCTCCTGCAAAGCCAATTATTCAAAGACCAGACTTCAAGTTCAAAGGTCAAGTCTCGGGTGATATTATCAGTTGGATGTATTCTTCAAGGTTAAGATGTTATGGGATTAAACGCCAGAATGGAATTCAGTATTTCAAGTGTGCCAGAGATTTCAGTAGTCTTCCAGTATGGGATATTCGAGAGTTGCCTAGGAAGCCATTCTGTAACTATGAGAATGATGATTTGGGTTTTCATTTCAAGAAGTTAGTGGAAAGAGAATGCAGAGAAGGTTTTCAGTTTTTGAAACCTCAGAAACCCAAAAGGCGTCGGTCTCATTCAAGAATCCATGAAAGAACTGGTAAGAAGCTGATTATCTTGGTGTTCAAGAAGAAACCAGTTGTGATGAAGAAGATTCCTCTCATGCCAATGGAACTTGATTTTATCAAAGATCTACGTTGGTGGTATTATGATGAGAGAACTGGCGAAGCTGTGATTGTGCTGGAGAATGAGAACAGAGTTGTTCGGATATATGATCCGATGTGGCTGATTAATCTGTCCAAGGCTGATATTGAAGTGTTGTACGACAATCCGATTCTGTATCATCCTGATTTCATGGAACAGGCTTTGAAGTTCCAGAGGGTGATAAGGATCTGTTTTGCCTTCAACATTTATGCAGGAAATAATCATGAACTGATTCGGAAAAGAGATGAGGCTGCTGCTGATGTTCAAGGCTGATGACAAACGGTCCAGCTGTTGCCAAGGGGGAGTTTGTTGATACATGATGTGTGGCAACGGGCTGGATCAGATAGAGTTTTGAAGACAAATGTTTTGACCTAGTTTTCTGTTGGCCGAACCTTGGCCGAACCCAAGGTTCGGTGGCTCCGAACTCTGGCCGAACACCAGGTTCGGAGGCTGTGTTTTGGCAGCTTATAAATAGGTTGTTTGTCTTGTAATTTACTAGTTTTTGAGAGAGCTTATCTGTGAGAACTAGTGTGTGTTTTGTACTCTGAATCTCTTGTAACTGTGATAGTTGTTAATAAGAGATTGAGTCGTTTATTTACACCGTTTGTTCTTGTTTTCATACACGTAATTGATGTCGAACTGAACCGATCCACACGCTCCAGCGTTTTCAAATGAGTCCCAATAAGGTGTGTTTAGGGGAAACGAGGGTCAGTTGGGACCAATGAGTCCCAGTAAGGTGTGTATGTAACCAATAAGTTTTGTTTAGGACCAATGATGGCCCAATAAGGTTTGTATGTAACCAATAAGTTGTGTCTAGGACCAATGAGTCCCAATAAGGTGTGTTTAGGGGAAACAAGGGTCAGGTGGGACCAATGAGACCCAGTAAGGTGTGTATGTAACCAAAAAGTTGTGTTTAGGACCAATGATGGCCCAATAAGGTGTGTATGTAGCGAATAAGTTCTGTTTAGGACCAATGAATCCCAATAAGGTGTGTTTAGGGGAAACGAGGGTCAGTTTGGACCAATGAGTCCCAATAAGGTGTGTATGTAACCAATAAGTTGTGTTTAGAACCAATGATGGCTCAATAAGGTTTGTATGAAACCAATAAGTTGTGTCTAGGACCAATGAGTCCCAATAAGGTGTGTTTAGGGGAAACGAGGGTCAGTTGGGACCAATGAGTCCCAGTAAGGTGTGTATGTAGCCAATAAGTTATGTTTAGGACCAATGATGGCCCAATAAGGTTTGTATGTAACCAATAAGTTGTGTCTAGGACCAATGAGTCCCAATAAGGTGTGCTTATGGGAAACGAGGGTCAGTTAGGACCAATGAGTCCCAATAAGGTGTGTATGTAAACAATAAGTTGTGTTTAAGACCAATAATGGCCCAATAAGGTGTGTATGTAACCAATAAGTTGTCAGTATAGGACCAATGAGTCCCAATAAGGTGTGTATGTAACCAATAAGTTGTGTTTAGAACCAATGATGGCTCAATAAGGTTTGTATGAAACCAATAAGTTGTGTCTAGGGCCAATGAGTCCCAATAAGGTGTGTTTAGGGGAAACGAGGGTTAGTTGGGACCAATGAGTCCCAATAAGGTGTGTATGTAACCAATAAGTTGTGTTTAGAACCAATGATGGCTCAATAAGGTTTGTATGAAACCAATAAGTTGTGTCTAGGACCAATGAGTCCCAATAAGGTGTGCTTATGGGAAACGAGGGTCAGTTAGGACCAATGAGTCCTAACAAGGTGTGTATGTAACCAATAAGTTATGTTTAGGACCAATGATGGCCCAATAAGGTTTGTATGTAACCAATAAGTTGTGTCTAGGACCAATGAGTCCCAATAAGGTGTGTTTAGGGGAAACAAGGCTCAGGTGGGACCA
>JBCNJP010005586.1:0-44834 GCA_039602395.1 Deinandra increscens subsp. villosa
GTGTGTTCTTGAGTTTCAGAGATCTATGGGGTGAAATCAACCAAGATTGATCATCACACTTGTTTTCCGCACCTGTGTGATGAATCGAATGAGAACATTGTGCTCAAATCTGGTCCTAACACATACGATGCAATATCAAGTATTCAAGATTAGACTCATCGTCAAGTTGAGGGAGAGTTTGATTGAAGGTACAAGATACAAGTTTTAAGTGGAAGATGATACTGCACATGCCGAGGGGGAGTTTGTTGATACCTGGTTCCTGATCGTCATGTGAAGTATCGAATACAAGACAAAGATATACATGATTGCTTATGGTCGAACCCTTGGTGAACTCCAAGTTCGGACAGGTCCGAACTTGTCCGAACCTGAGGTTCGGACGATCGGGTTTTCAGCCTAATAAATAGCTTGTTTTTTGTATGATTATGTACTTCTGGTCAAATCTTCTATGTGTCTTTCTGTGGAAACTCTTTGTGGTCTAATACAAGGTTCATTGTATTTACTAATCGTGTTCATCTTGTTTTACATTGATTTCATTACGACTAAGTAGACGATCCACCGCTTACGCATTTTCAAGATGGTTTCCACTTGGTCAAGCATTAGTATTTAATGTATATCACATTTGAATACTTTCTGCTTTGTCGAGCCTACCAAGCACATCAAACAATGATCTTATGGCTTTTTCATCTAATTTATCCATGAATCATACATGTAAGCCAATGTACCATCATTTCCCAAGTATGTCGGATAAAATTTCTTATTTTTCAACGTTTTTGTATTTTTCATTCTATACTCTCCCCCCTTAAAATGAAAACTCTATTTTGGTATTTTTGGAATTTTCATTTTAACAAAAACACAAAGACACTATTTTTGATTTTTCAATATTCTTCCCCTAAACTACATATGAAATGTAAAAGAAAAAAAAAATGACCTTTCGATACTGATACCTTTCATTTTTAAGATTTCAGAAAAAAAAAATAGTTTTGTAATATGAAGCACTGAATTTAAGTTACGCAGGAGACTCCACTATCAGTAACTACTTGAAGCTTGAACTTCACAATTACCGGCGGGTCTTCTTGAAGAAACCTGCACACTAGACAAAACAGTTAGTTTTTAAATGACCCAAAGCACACAGCTTCTGGTCGGTCAGTGTCTTCAGTAAAATCATTTGCAGCCTTGCAGACTAACTTAGATCTCAGGTGATGAACCACCAACACTTGAATCATATTTGAAAAAATTGTTTCTTTTGAGATTTAAATTGTGAAGGTGTTCACTCAGTAATAACTCTGCCAGATACATTAATAAATGTGGCAGATTTATCAGGAAAAAAAATTGTTTGCAGTTTCAGGACAATTTTGTGCTATGTGACCTTTTTGGAAACATTGATAGCATAAGCGATATGATCACTTTGGTTTATGTTTGTCCTGAAATGCATGACACACATTAATTATCATAAAAATCATCAAAAGCTTGAAATCGACTAGCATGCACCCATTTTGAAGTAGGACTTCGAGGAGTATAGTTTGATCCAAATGATGAAAAGTCTTTGAATTGTTGACCAACTATGGAAGAACTTTCAAAGGAATCCTTATTCTGTTTTTTACTCCCGAAACCTTTCTCCTTTGTAGATACAAGTACCTGAGCCAAATGATAAATGTGATCAAGATTGGTATCCTTCTTTTCTTTTGGTATCTTCTTGGACATGTTCTTCTTGTCTTTCGTTTCCAATTTCTGATTGTTACTACCCAAACCTGAACGTTTGTAACCTGGTAGCTTTGATAATTTCACTTGAGAACCAGAAGATCCAACTTGAGAAGCTCGAGTAAATGTAGCTTTAATACCCTTTAAGTTGTTAGCTTCAACCAATTTAGCAGCTACTTTTTCTTCAGATAACTTCTTATCATCCTTCTCAAACATTTTTCCAAAGATATTGATCCATCATCTAATACATTACCAGTAGACACAAATTTGACAGATGTATGATCACCATTTTCCTTGTTTTCCATTTTCTTGGTAGATGACTTTGATTTCTGTTTCTCAGATCTCTCATTTGCATATTCAGAATAATCTTTCTTTGCATCAACGGTATTAACATCAACAACAGGATCAGTTTGAATAACAGGATGTGGAATTTGATTATGATCTTCTTCGCGAAAAACCTTCTTGAAATTCTCATCTTTTCATAAGTAACTTGTGAAAAAAATATGATCTCTTTAGATTATTTAATTGTCTATTAAGATCCAAAATCTCAACATTTAAATCCGATATCTTCTTCTGTGCATCACCCAAATTCTTTTCAAAATGAATCAGCTTCTCAAACATTCTGTTGAATAAAGATTTCTCTCTTCTCATATCATCATGAGCATTATACAATTCTTGTGTAATTTTATCCACCTGCTCCTTATAAATGTCAACATTCCTTGTCAGCAACTTGTTTTCTTTTGTCAATCTTGTGATTTTATCTTGTAATTCGAAATGTGCCACTTTATGTTGATTTTCCAAAGCAGTAACTTCATCATAAGTTTTCTGAACTTCATCGTAAGATTTCTGAAGCAAATTTGATGAACAAAGAATCAAAATCTTCTGTTACTTCCTTTGCTTCTATCTCCCATTTTTCAGCATTCTTGACTAAATCTTCCTTATTAGCAATCAATGTTGAAATTTGTGTAAACAACTCTGCATTTTCATTTTGCAGTTTCAATATATGTTCTTTATCTTCAACACACATCCCTTCAAATCTTTTCTGAAGTTCTACAAATTCTTCCATCAACACATTCTTTTCCTTGACAATATGTTCATTTGTCTTTAAAATCTCATCAAAAACCTCACATTTCTCACATTACTTCTTGGAACTTTCTAACTCTTCTTCCTTTTGTTTGCTTTCAACAAGAAAAACTTTATTTTCTTTATACAATTCTCGAATCTTTCTCTCCTTTTATGAACAGAATTCATAAGTAGACTCATAACAACTTACTTCAGAATCGGAATCACTTGATTCAACTTTCACATTTTCCATCATCACTATATGTGAATCACCAGTGAAACAAGATTCAGACATAGTTTCCATTTTAGCATCAATTTCTTGAGAAGTGCAGATAAAAGCAGATTCATCCACCGGAAAATTTTCTGCAAAATTTTGTGACCAATCAAAACCTTCCTGAGCTTGAGACACTATAGCTTTTTCGTCTGTATTGTGAACATAATTATCCGAATTGGACTTTTCAGATTATGATTGATTACATTCATGAGAAAAATGTCCAATCCTGGAACATATGTAACATTTAACCTTTGACTTATCCAAACCAAGTTTCCCTCCTGGAACAAAAGACTTCTTTCCATGTTTCTTTATGAATCTTCTACCTTTTTCAACTGTCATAGCAAACTGCCAATGCAAATCTAATTCATTTAGATGATCATTATCCAACTGATTCAAGTCGCCTCCAAGCAAATCAACGTCACCAATTTTACCAAATATTGATCCACAAGAAGATGATATGAAAGTAGATATCAGTGCAACTAAATCTTCAGTTGCTTGAGCAGGAAGAGAACTATGCGTTCATTTATTAGGAGTTGTAAAACTACAACCTGAAGAGTAACTAGAATTATCATACATTCCAGCAAGAAGAGCTGCTGGGGAAGGATTTAGACTTTGACTAAAACTTGACTTAGCTTTAGCATTCACAATAGCTGAATTTTTTCCATAATACAATTCTGGATTTTGATTTGGAGCAGGTGTAGACCTTTTCACCTTCATCTCTAATTCGCGAGCTTGCAATTTTCCTGTTAACTTGTGAAATGACCATCCAGAATATTCCTTATCATGTGTCAATAACAAAACATAATTTTCCCAACTATTTGGTAAAGCTTCGAAAAACTTTTCTTTTAGCTCATCATCTTCTTTTGTATTTTTCACTTCTCCAACCTCACTAACAAGATGCGAAAACCTCGAGACCAAGTCTGAAACACTTTCTTTTTCACAGTGTTGAAAGTTGTCAAATTCCTTTTGCAAAACTTTCTTTCGACTTTTCTGATACTGTTCATTTCATGCACATCTATCTTTAAATGCATCCCACAATGTTTTAGATGTTCTACAAGTTTTAATTTGATGCAACAATTCTCTTAGTAATGTCATCATGAGATTACCATATGTTTTCTTTTCCCTAGCATAAACTTTCCTTTCATCAGCATCAAGATCACTTCGCAGTACAGGTTCCCCATTTTTCATAGGATATTTATACTCTTGTTCCACGGGTACCTATAGATCAATATCAAGAGCACTAATATAGGATTCAAAACGATGCTTCCAGTTGTGATAATCTTCAAATCTTAACAATTTGGGAACTTTTTGATTTGTTCCAACTTCGTTATCATAGTTCAACATACTTTGCATTGAAGTTTGAGCAGCTGAAAAAGCTTGGAAATCAGACATCTTGAGATAAGTTTTTCGATATTCAAAACTTCAAAGGCAAAAATGAAGGTCTTAGAGATGGATTTTGGGGGTTAAACCAGGGGGTACTAGCCGTTAGGCAGTAAAAGTGTAGATCTCTCCGAGAGGGTCGTTTTGGCTAGTATTGGGTTCCGTAACTCAAAACAGAACTCAAGTTACGTTAGTTTTAGTGAACACTACTTTTCTGCCAACGAACCAAAGAATCTCCCAGTGCACCAAACCATTGACCAGCGTACCAAAGTCTTTGACCGAAGCAATTCAGCAAAAACCAAAAATCCTCACCGGACCAATGACGTACCAATAGCCTTCAATGTAACAATCGACGAGCCAAACCAAGAAACGGACCTAACCAAACAGTGGACTAATGAACAGTAACGGACCAAGATGGTACGGCTTAACCGCTACTGACCAATCCAATAACTGTCACGTACCACGGTTGAAGATACTCTTCCGAACCAAGGAGCAACGCACCAAGAAATTTATGAATATACGCTTCCGGACCAACAGATTTATCCAACACACCAAAAGATCATCGAACGTACCAAGAAACTCATTCAACGAACCACGAAATTTATCCAACAGACCATCAAACTCATTCAACGGACCAACAGATTCAAGCGGCGATCCAAACAAATTTTTTTTGAATTTTTGAGATTTTGGACGTTTTGAACTGTGAATTACAGTAGTAAGCAACGGAAACACACTAGGAACGTTTTGCAATCAAGTTTGACATCAGAAACACTTGGAATTGCGAAAATTGATGAAAAATGATTAAGAACCCATTTTCTCTCACTAGAAAACTCAAATTTGATCAAAACATAGCAGTAGAGCAACTTGGATTTCTCTGATACCACTTGTAAGTACACGGAACGATCATACTACTGCATGATTTGATCAATACGATGAACACAAACATAAATAAAGCTTTACTTTATTGATTTCACTAAGAGAGGTTACAAGGAATCTAGAGAGAGAGAGACACACTCAATTGCACACAGTTAAGATGACAGGAATAATAGAAGTTGTGAACTCTCTCTAACACAAAGTATTTATAGTGAGCAACTTACTAACGAGCGAACCAATCAGCGCACGAAATGGTTCACTGTTGCGGACCATCAGACTAACCAAATGGTTCGTGATATGCCTTAAAGTATACATGTTTAATAGCCAAATTCCCCCGCGTATTGGGTAAATTATGACTAACGATACAAAGAAACAGTGTCTTTGTCATCTTTGTAAGTTTTTTAGGTTTTACTGAGTCGAAAACACAGAAGGGAAGGAAAACAAAAGAAAATATAAAAACAAAGAAGCAACTTCTAGATTTCTGACGCGACACACGCCCCGTATCTAACCAAGAACGACCCGTGCCCGTGCCCCAGCTTAGCTCTATGTCATGCCCCTGAATCAGTCTGTAGCGCATGCCCCATGTGTCTGACTTAGCACGTCCCATGCCCCCGAAAGCATGCCCCGTGCTACTAATTCCGTCGCAGAAGACTCTGACACAACACGCCCCGTGCCTGGCGAAGCACGTCCCGCGCCCCTGACAAGCCTTCCGGATGACTGACGACTCTGACATGAAACTCCCCGTACTCCAAGAAACATGACCGTGTGACCGACTGACACACACGCCCCATGCCCAACCAGGCATGGGCCGTGCCCCCTTCCGGCTGGCCTATAAATAGAGGAGCTCCCTCCTCATTTTGACTTGCTCACTTTCTCCTCCCCTCGTCCATTAGTTCCATATTTTTGGTTGTGAGCCATTTGTTTTAATGTTCTTGATCTACTCATCAAAGATTGTAAGAACTTTAACTTATGGTGATAATGAATTGTTATTTGTCTATGAGTCTTTCATTATCTATTAAGCATATCTTTAGACTAACACTTGTCAGCCTCAATCTTTGAAGTGTTGGTCAAATTCTTACACTCGTTTGGGGATAAACAGATCTTTGGTGGGTTGATAAACTGTTTTCATAACCTTACTTTAGGTGTGTTTAATGAATTTATAAAAACCCTTTTTATTGAAAGTATATTACTGATTTTCTGAACCAAGCGTGCTTCACGTATTACAGACCATTTATGGAGTCGAAATCCTAAAGGCCAGACCCGTGACACCCGGTCGGGGGATGATGCATGATCCGAAAGGTGACTCGCGCCCCATGCTACATGATATGTTCGAGGTCCTTATGTCTATGTAAGCAAACTTGGCTAACCACGCAAGTGCAGGCTGAAAGTATTTGGTTGGGAATGGGGGTTGGTAATATTTGGTCACTTCACGAGAACCGAAAGGTACGTGTTCGTGAACTTGGCTCTGGTTAGACGTACATTACGCGAGAGCGGTGTATGGAACTGGTCTTAGCCCCTTAAAATGGTCATTTTTATAATAATATAATTCGGCACGCAGGGTTGTTCCCCTGCTAGTTCATGACGGCGTGTCGAGTACGGTAAGTTTTCCGAACCTAGGGACCCCGTAACTAAGTTTCAGTACACCACTTCATTTGTCCACCGACAGCACCTTCCCTTGGCATTCGTACTCCTCGCAGGCGATTAGCAGTTGGATGGTGAGTTAGCCAAAGAGAGCCGAAAGGTGGCTGACCTTCTGCCAGTGAACAATCTTAAGGGAAGGGCATGAAACACGGGTTACTAACTTTACCAATGATAAGTCCCCCAAATGATATTATCTACGACCCAGTTGATCAAAACACGTCTTTTTAGTGTAGATATTTTATTACTATTTCTATATATCTTATTAACATCTTCACTTGAAGGTTGGTCAGGTTAGACTTCAGTAAAGGTGAAGTATCAAGAGCCCTCCTTTTCCTTTGTGTCTTTGATCGACCCCGATTCAACTTACTACTGCTATACTGCTCCACGATGGGTGCACTTGCCAGTGATGTGGTGAAATAGTAGTTGTCGGTAAATCAGGTTTCATAAATTTATAAGCTTAACTGCTAAAAGATGTCACAAAAATAATGCTACATTTTATATATATATCACAACACACCAGTTTGCTGCCCATTGGTAAGTTGACACTAAGAATCACTAACATGCTCTGATCTAGATATAATACACAAGACACTTTGTTGCATAGGATTATGCTCTAACAGGTTGTTATCACCATAGTGTAAACAAGCATCAAAATGTGTTTTAGATCCAGAATCTAACTATTGGAATGAAACTACAAAGAAAATTTGGATCAAATCTACAAAATGGAAAAAGTACAAAAAAAGACATAATAATCAGGACCTGGTCGCAGACCAGTGATTGAGAAACTACGAAGAACTGCGGTCAGCGACTGTGAGTCATCACCGAGAATTATTCAAATTCTCGCGAACCACTAAGCTGATTGATATAGAACTCGTAGTCCGCGAACCCTTTAAACCAGAATGTATCTTTTTTATAAAATATGATTATAAAAAAATAGTGGTTTACGATTTGGGTTATGAAATAATTCTGTTATGAACCTGAGAAGCTGGTTTGATATAAAAACCCAGTTGGTAATTATGAAAATCACATTATTGAACATTCTGGTTAGATTATCGACCCTCGGGAAATATTAGGGAATCACCAAATGAAATTTTGAATGGTGATATGAGATATATAAATTCTGATTATTAAATAATGATTTTTTTGGATTGCTGCAACAATAATTGACGTTGGATCTACGTGCCATTACTATGTGTAACTTTCCTCGGCAAATCCGTGATTCATTAGCTTTTACCTCATATTTTAACTTAAATGTTTTCGAGGCTGCAATATGAACTTGTTCAATTGTTTACTGATTAAACTATGTCGTAGATGTATGTGTTATATCTGAATTATGGACTGTTAAGTTATCGACTGTTGTGATTTTTCCCTTGCGGGTTAGCTCGACTCATTTAGGTAACTCCTATATGGTTGGATTACCACGAGGTATTTATATAGTTCTATGGCCATAGGATTAGCATTGGTTCACATATCATCCGGATTCTCTAACACTGGCTTTAGGGAAGATATGTTATATATGTTTGGAACATATAGGGGCACTCGGGTGCACGCGTCTGAGTATTGCTTCTGGTTTCTGGTTGACCTTAGACAGGACTCTGTTTCATAATTTGGCACATGTTTTAAAACATTTGATTAACGGATGTGTGTCACTAGCTACTTCTCACCAACAACTTTGAGTTGTTGACATGTTTAGTTCATATTTGCATGTAAGTAATTGGACTCTCAGATTTCAAGTTACCACATTTTAAGTTACCAAAGATTGGAGGGTTTATGTGTCTATGTGTCATGACTATGATTTGTATGTTTCAGCTATGTCAGTCTTAGGGTTTTCTGGGACCCAAATGTCTAAACTCCTAAGTTAGGTGTAATAGAAGTTCTATCTGATCTTTTAAGACTGACTATCTGATGTATATTTGCTATCCATTATATGTTATATGTTGCTTCTGCGAGATCTGATATAGACAGCCGATCCCACACCGTCTCTACACCTGGCAAGGTGCAGTGGGGGTGTGACATTCATGTTCATAGACGTATTCTCATTAACTCATATGAGTCGGGGTTACAATAATGGATCCCTTGGTTTGGCAACCTACCTAACGTGTCTGGTTTTGGCGCTGGGTGATTGAAAGCATAAATATCGATGGCTTGAGTTACGTCAACCCCCATGTGCTTTACTTGAATACTTGTTTGTTATACTTGTGCTCATTAGACATCAATCACATCATAGGATCGCATGTTTTTTTTAAGTATCATCGTATATAAACCTATGGTTACTCACTAACTGTTTTTAGTTTACTCGTATGTTGTAAATGTTGCGGGTAATGTTGTTTGATCGTGTTGCTTATTACTATAGGATCGTATGGACCTTAGTGGACCTAATTAAATAAAATGAGACTATTATGATTTTGTTAAATGTATGTTTGGATTGAAGTATTTGATCATTGTATGACTTTGTTTGATCTTTATGAAATTGGCTTAATTAAGAATATCGCAACATAATATTTTGTGTTTTGTGTCTCTGGAAAATCATCGCACCCCGACATATTCCATCGTCGATTGAGGTGTGACATACATGAGTATAATTTTCTGGGTAAAAAAACCCAATTCCATTTTGGTTTTTCTAATAGTATTCATTGTTTAAGCAATTTTTTAATTAACGGATGCCATATTCCACTTTCTTAGCTTTGTCTCAGCTAATACAAGTTCACTCTTGGTAGCTTCAAGTTTTTCATTTAAAGTTTCAATTATACTATCTTTTGTGTTTATTAGCTCTGAGTTTTGCGTTTTTTTTTATCTTTACTCTTATATGTGTCTTCGATGTTTTCTATCAAATCCAAGGTCAAAATGACTTACTCTAATATGTTAAGGCAGTGGGTTTTGGTGAATATTTTCATAAAAAATAAAACATCTTGTTGCAACTATTGTTTCATAAAAATTTTCTTAGAAACTTGTTCAAAAATTGTGAAATTGTTGATTTGCGAAAAAAATATCTTTTTTCTCGCACTGATTAAATCTGCTAGATTTGCGAAGTTTTTGTAAAACTTCTCAAAACTTTTATAGTCATTTTTGCTAGAAAAAATTCAAAAGGGTGCTCGGGAATTTTATCAAATTATTGATTTTCTCACATCTTCTGACATCTGCTATGCTAACTCTCAAAGAGTTGATATATATAAACAGAATATTACTGACTTCTGGAGCTCTATTGTACTAAGTAAAATAAATGGTGAGCTTACTCTTTCTGCAAATGTGATGTATTAACCTCTATGCTACCAAGTAAACAGTTAGAATGACTCTTTAGTTCAATGATGAACATTATCACCCAACCAAAATGGATAAGAATTTTGTTCTTGATATCTTTGCAGGTATGGGATATTCATAAGAGATGGTTGCATTGCAATTCAGAAAGACTTTTCTATCATATCAATGGAGGTATTTATATCATATTTACATTGTGATTTTTTTGGGAAAAACTGGGGTATCTGATGATCTAAATCATGAAAGTGCTTCTGCTATTGCATGCATGTGCACCAAAAGGAAGTACAATCATTCAAAGATGGTTTTTGACAACATGGTCAATCTACATGTTGGTGTAAGAAATGTGAAGAAATTTCTTCTCTACCTCATATTCTTACAAACCATAATCAACTCTCAAATTCCCAATTTAAGAAAAAATAGTGAACTTCTGTTGCTCTCTTTAATCGATAACTCTGTGTTCAACTCACTCAAGTCCATACGAGCTATAAGTATATTTGATGGAATAGTTACTCCTCTTTTTGACCGGATGATCAATCCACAAAATTACAATGATGATGTTAGGAATTATTTCTCCTAAAGAAATGGTGCTGATCAGCTAAAGATATGTTATCTAGGAAGGAATAGAAGACCCGAGATAAGTTATATCGGAAGAGAAAACTACCCGAGATAAGTTATCTCGGAAGAACAAACTGCCCGAGATAACTTTTAGTTATCTCGGAAAGCCTTTTTTACCTCGGAAGCACAGTTTCTCTCAGACAGTGGACAAGCCTGGATAACTCAAGTTACCTTGGTAAGGCGAGTTATCTCGGACATCAACTTGACCAGCTCCACTTGTCTCTAACACATCTGCTCTAGTTTCCCGCCCTTCTCCTGACATGAAGCTGACACTTTTATCTTCTAGACTAGTTTATTATTATTCTAGTTCATGTATCTTTACTCGACGGTCTAGATGATCGTTAGAGGAATCAAGGGTTCTCCCTGATTCCTTAAGGCACTATAAATAGACACTTGTAATTTGCTTATGATAGCAAGTGCGTGTAAATCACTCACATGTGTACTTCGAATCTTCCAAGTTATAATATAGTGCCCAGTTTTATTCATATCAGTGTTATACTTGGTTTGTATTCGATTTCATATAACTTTACTTCAAACAGATCATAAGAATTAACTTGTTTCCGCCTCGTTAATTCTAAGTAAAACCTTGTAGTTGGTTAAACTCTGTAACTAGATTTCGATCCTACAAGTGGTATCAAAGCCTTGGCTCATGTTTTTTAAACTTGGATTCAAAATCAGTTTTTAAAACTCTACTTTTACCCACATTCTCTGTTTTTAGTAAAAAATCACTCTTTCCACATTTTCATTCTTAATCATGGGAGAATCACGAAATGGTAGTTCAAACAAACCACCATCATTCATGCCCAACGATTTTGATACATGGAAATTACGTATATTAGGTTATCTTCATCATTCTGATTATAGAATGTGGAAATCTGTTATATATGGCCCTACTATCCCTGTAACAAAATTTGCTACTACACCTAGTGTATATATAGTAAAAGCTGTTGTCGACTATTCCGATGATGACCACAAGTTGGTTGAGGGAGATCACAAAGCTTTATGGGCATTACAGACAACACTTCCAAATTCTGTTCTCGTAGGTTTCAAAAATTGCAAAACAACTTTTGATTTATGGAAAGCTTCAAACGAAATGTACGAAGGAACTGATGAAGTGAAAGAAAATAAGAATGATTTTCTAAAACAGAGATATGAAAACTTCTCTCACAAAAATGGTGAGAGTATGAATGCTCAGTATCTCCGTTTTGTTCAACTTCTTGATGAACTACAGAGAAATGATGTGAAAATGGAAAATGGAGATGTGATCAGAAAGTTTATGAGATCACTTCCTGATGTCTGGTAGTATATACTGTAAGCATCAAATACAATAAAGGTCTCAAAACTTTGAAGTTAAGTAAACTTCACGGGATGCTCAGTGCACATAAAATGGTAATTAATGAAAAATTAGGTGTTCTGAGCAAGCCAATAAGCTTGACCATTCCAACTTCTACTGCACTCATCACTGCTTATGAAGACAGAAGTCACTACAGTGAACAGGCTCCTTTGATCACTTATCCTACATCACCTAAAGGTAATGAAATCATGCCTCTCTTCTATAACAACTTTGCTCATATTGCAGAAAACAGTCAGGGTGGGCTCACTAGATTAGATCTAGAATGCTTCGGTGCTGAAGATCTAGAAGAGATGGACATCAACAAACAACTAGCAATGATCTCCTTACGTGCACAAAGGTTCTACAAAAGAACAGGCCGAAAAATTCAATGGAGATAGAAATGCTCAAATTGGGTTTTACAAGAGTAAAGCTAAATGCTACAACTGTCACCAATTAGGACACTTTGCTAGGGAATGCAAGCAACCCTTTCGAGATAACACAAGCCAAGATGGAGGAAACAAACATCAGAGACCTCACAACGCATACACACCAATTACCTACCCAACTCATGAAACAGGCTCAAGAACAAAATCTTTAACTTCAAATGCATCTACTGAAGGTCCCACTGCTTCCTCATCAAGTTCAAAGCCACAAAGCCATGCAACTGTTGTTGTTGCTAACCAAACCAGTTGTGTTGTTTTGGAAGAAATCATGCAAGAATTCTCTCCCATCAATCAAGCCTTAATGGCAAAAGAAATCTCTTACTCTGCTGAGAACTCCTCTGCTTCATCCATGGATACCTCTTCAAACTATGAGGTAAATACTGAAATTCCAAATGAAGTACTTTTCTCTTCTTTGCAAAACTGAATGTGCTGAACAAATAGAAACTTATAGAACAGAACCTTGAACTGATTGAGGAAATGTTAAGTCTCAAAGAAATCAAAGAATATTCTAGAAAAGCTGATATTGTCTACAACAATAAGATTGAGGAACTAATCTACAACATTAGTGCATTAAAAACATAAAAAGTCAAATCTTGTTACTCAAATCAAGGATCTGCTCTCTAAATTAGAATTCGCAAACAAAGAAAATGAGGAAGTAAAATCTGAATTGAGTACTTTTTGAAATCAAACGTTTTGTTGCTATTGCTGGCTGTGAAAAACTACAGGCCAGTAATGAGAAACACTTAAAACTATGGCGAAGTCAGAAAGCAACAGGAAATCATTTGAATAATGGAAGTGGGTATAATAAAGTTACTTATCCTGATTCATACACTGAGTGTGTAAAAAGGGTTAAGAATGAAGAAACAAAAGTTCAACTTACCCATGATCCCATTATCAAAACAAGAAAAGAAATTTCAATCTCCAGTGATATATCTGAATCAACATCCAAAACTAATAAGATCTTATCAGTAGCCGATGTCACCTGTAAACCTCATACTTACAACAATTCAGATAGAAATGTGAAATCTCTCTGGAAATTGAAAGAAACCAAACGAACTGAATTCTGTTCCTCTCAAAACTCTTCAAAAGAGGAAACACCTTCAGTCTCAAAAAATTTCTAAGTTTAAAACAAAAATGATAAAGGAATGTTTGATCTATTGAAAAATCGGTCATCTTGCTATCAATTGCCATCACAATCCATTTTTAAATATAAGTCAAGCTGTCAAAAGTCAAACAGTTGAAAAAATAGAAAGTTCCATTAAATCAAAATTTGTTTGTGAAACTGACAAGAAGAAAGTCAACTTTAGGAACTCAAAAGTCCAAAATAAATTTCATTCAGAACAGACACAACACAACTGTTGACAAGCAAGGATTAGAAAATATAAGAAATCATGACTTTGAGAAATTTGAACATTTTCATACCCCAAAAACTCAATAGAAACACAAGCCTAGGAGCATTTCTGCCCCTAGAGGAAGAAAATTTGAATCCGAGATAAATTTTATCTCGGAAGGCAAAAATCCCGAGGTAAAATTTACCTCGGAGGGACTAAATCACTCTGGAATACATCAAAACGAGAGAAAAAGGGCACCCAACGTAAAAATTACCTTGGAAGACCATTCTCACAAGCCTGAGGTAAAAATTACCTCGGACAAGAAAAGTTACTCCGGAAAGAACTATAGGACTTTAAGCAAAGATTTCAACAAAGATTTTTGTCCTAATCAAAATAAAATTGTCTCAAATGGCCAAAAGAAACAAGTTTTTCAAAGAAAACTATCAGATCTCAAATTTGACTATTCTGAAAAGGCAAAAGCCAGAAAACAAAAGGAATATAGACCAAAAATAAATGTCACAAAACAAAAGGCAATAGACTTCCAGTATGAAATAAACTCTTTTTTGTTAGAGCATATTAATATGCTACCTTGTGTCTCGTGTATTGTATCTAGCCTAGAGGAAGTTTGTGAGTCAAATAGTCAACATACCATTGGGGCCGTACCATATGGACCGTTGTACCAGTTGGTACGGGCGTACCAACTGGTATGTAGGTTGGTACGCCGGCCAGTATATTGAGACTATAAATAGTTCGTGTTAGAGAGAGTTAGCAAGTTCTGTCATTTTGAGTCACTTTTAACTGTGTGTGTTCTTGAGTGTTTCTCTCTCTAAGAGCTATAATCTTAGTGAATCAATAAAAACCAAGCTTTATTTACTCTCTTTGTTATCAATTGACCGAATCATGCATTAGTAAGATCCTTTCCAGGTATTTACAAGTGGTATCAGAGCAATCCAGGTTGCTCTACTGCTATGATTTGGTCTAAATCGAAATTCTAGTGTGAGAAAGTTGGGGTTTATTTGGGTTTTTCATCGATTTTCTCAATTCCGACTGTTTCTGGTGCTAAAACTGATTTTTGAACGTTCCTAGAGTGTTTTCGCACCTCACTGTTTCAAATTCCAGTCCAAATTGTTAAAATTCACAAAAATCAGTCGATTTCAGTTTGGTACGTCACTGGTACGTTCGATGAAGATGATGGTATGTCAGATGAACAACTGGTACGCAAGGCAATCTTCATAGATTGATTGGTACGTTGCTCGTTGGTACGGAAGGCAATCTTCAAAGTTGATACGCGACGGTTATTCTTTGGTACGCAGGCAGTTACGCCGTACCAAGGTGGTACGCTGATTTGGGTTGGTCCGTCTGTTGGTATGTTGAAGGATTGGTACGTCGGTGGTCCGGTCAGAGATTTGGTACGCCGGTCAAAGTTTTGGTCCGCTGAGATTGTTTTTGGTACGCTGGCAGAATAGTGTCGTTCACTAAACCTGACATAACTTGAGAACCATTAAGAATTAGGGGAGCTAATACCAGCCAAAACGACCGTCCCGACGAGATCTACACTATTACATGCCTAACGGCTAGTACCCTCTGGTTTGACCCCCAAACTATGCCTTTAAGACGTCCGTTTTTGAGTTTGAAGTTTTTACGTTCGGTATCATAAGTTCAAGATGAGTGATTTTCAAGCATTCTCAGCTGCTCAAACTTCAATGAAAATGATGATGAATTATGATAACGAAATAGGAACAACTTAGAAGGTTCCTAAATTGCTAAAGTTGGAAGATTATCACAACTGGAAGAAACGATTTGAATCATACATATTTTCTCAAGATGTTGATTCTTGGATCCCAATTGAAAAAGAATACGAGTATCTGATGATATGCCCGAGAAAGCCAAAGATGATAAGTGATTTTGATGATGATGAAAAGAAACTTTTTGCATGAGAGAAGAAAACATATAGCTTTCTTACAATGGTTTTACCTACAGATTTGATGCATCAGTTTATGAATTACACAACTTGTAAGGAATTATGGGATGCTCTTGTTGAAAGATGTGGGGGTCATGAGCAATACAAGAAGACTCGGAAGAAAGTTTTGAAGAAAAAATTCAATAATTTTAGACATTGTGATAATGAAAAAGTGTCAGATTTAATTGCAAGGTTTTCACACTTGATCAATGAACTTGACGTTGTAGGCGTCAAGAAAGATAGTGATGACTTATAAGAGAAGTTTCTGGAAGCTCTACCCAAAAAATGGGAAAATTATGTGATGATGTTGACTAATGATCCAAGTTACTTAAATTGGATATTCAATCAATTGACTAGCAAGTTACAAGCTCATGAAATAGAATTGATTGTGAAGAAGTCAACATCTCCCTCTGTTCAAAACCATGAATTATATTTCGGAGAAAATTCTGCTACCGTGCAAGCTAAAGCAAAGTCACATCCTAGTTCAAGCATTAATCCACCACCAATAGCTTTTCTTGCTGGAAAATCTGGACATTCTATTTATTCTCCAGGTTACAGTTTTACTATTCCTGATAAATCAACAAACAAGTCTATTCTTGCTCAAACCACTGAAGATTTAGCTGCATTGATATTTGCTTTCATATCATCTTCTTCTGGTTCTATATTTAGTCAAGTTAGTGAAGCTGGTTTGCATCCAAATGACATAAATCAGTTGGATGATGATGAGTTGAATAAGTTAGATTTGGATTGGCAGTTTGCTATGATAATTGAACGAGGAAGAAGATTTATGAAAAAACATTGCAAACAATCTATTTGTCAAGGAGAAAAACTTGGTTTGAATAAGTCGAAGATTAAATGTTTCAAATGTTCAAAGTTAGGACATTTTGCTCGTGAGTGTAATCAATCATCATATGAAAAGAGTACTTCGGATAAGCATACTCATGATAAAAACGAAAAAGCTCTGGTGGTTGGAGATGATTATGATTGGTCTAAAGACTTTCCTGATGAATCTGCGTTTATAGCCACTATGTAAGTTGAATCAAGTGATTTTGATTCAGAGGTTAGTGGTTATGAATCGACATGTGAATTTTATGCAAAAGGATATAAAGATTCAGGAATTGATTCAAGAAAAGGAAGGAGTGCTTGTTGAAAGAAAAGAGAAGGAAGAAGAGTTAGAAGTTTACAAGAAAAAGTGTGAAGGTTCTGATGAAATTTTCAAGATCAATGAGACATTAATCAAGGAAAAGAGTGGTTTGTTGGAAGAGTTTGTAGAGCTTCAGCAAAGGTTGAATGAGATGGTTGGTAAAGATAAAGAACAAATGTTGTAGCTATAAGGTGAAAATGAAGAAATGATTAAAAATGTTGCAAGATGGGAGAAGGAAGCTAAGGAAGCAACTGAAGATTTTGATGCGTTGTTTAAAAAATCCAAAGCTAAATTGGATTCGCTTCAGCAGTCATATGATAAACTTCAGAAAGCATATGATGACATTATTGCTAAGGAGAATGATTGTCAAATGGAATATTCAAAATTACTCGACAGAGTCACAAGCTTGACACATGACAACAACTTGTTGTCAAGAAATATTGAGATTCATGAGGAACGGGTGAAGAAAATTACACAAGAAGTGTATGACGCACATGATCAGATGAGACAGGAAAAAATTTTGTCTAACAAAGCCTCGGAACAATTGATTGATTCGGAAAAGGCGTTGGGTGACGCACAGAAGAGAATATCTGATTTGAACGTTGAGGTTTTGGATCTTCAAAGCCAATTAAATAATCTGAAGAATTCACATTCTTTCACAAGTTACGTGTGCAAAGATGAGAATTTCAAGACAGTTTTTGGAAGTGAAGAACACAATCAGATTCCACATCCGGTTATTCAATCTGATGCTCTAGCTGACATACATTATTCTGATATAAGTGGTGATTATTCTGAATTTGTGTCTGAGAAGTCTGAAAAGAAGAAACCAAAGCCTTCAAACAAGAAAGTGGACTCTTCAACATCTGGTGCATCTACATCTGTTAAATTTGTTTCTGGTGGGTTTATTTCAGAGGAAGGAGTTATTGATACTGGGAAACAGGTTGACATAAATGAAAAGCAGTTGAATGAAGAAAATGTTGTTGCAAAGATGGTAGAAGCTAACAGATTAAAGGATATTAAAGCTTCATTCAATCAAGCTGCTAAAGCTAGTTCTTCAAGTTCTCAAGTTAATCTTTCGAAGCTACATGGTTATAAGTGTTCATGTTTGGGTAGTGAGGATAAGAAATTTGAAAAGAAAGACAAAGAGAATATGCCCAAGAAGATTCCAAAGGAGAAGAAGGATACCAGTTTGGAACAAATTTATCATTTGGCGCAGGTGTTCATTTCTACCATGGAAAAAGGATTCGGGGGTAAACAAAAAAAGAAGAAATCTTCTGAAAGTTCTTCCAGGGCTGGTCAATAATTCAAAGATTCTTCATCATCTGGATCGAATTCCACACCTCGAAGTCCTACTTCCAAATGGGTACATGCGAATAGGTTTCAGGTTTTTGATGATTAGTCTAATGATTATGAGTCTGATGAAAGGTGTCATCCATTTTAGGGCAAACCACAATCTAAACGATTATATCGTTTGTGCTATCAATGTCGCCAAAAGGGACATATGGCACATGATTGTCCTAAAACTGCCAAAAGAACATTTTTAAACAAATTTGCCACATTTATTGATGAATCAGGCAGAATTTTTACTAAGTCTACACCTTCCAAATCAAAATCTAAAACGCAACAATTTTTCAAATTTGATTCTAGTGTTGGTGGGTCATCACAGGATGCTGACTCAGTTAAAACATAAAAGGAAAAAATGCAGTGGCGACCAAAAGTGGTCAGCACGGCTGCTTCTGATTTTGTTGAAGACACTGGTCGACCAGAAGCTGTGTGCTTCGGGTCATTTGAATACTAATCATTTAATCTAGTGTGCAGGGTACTTCAAGAAGACCTATTGGTGATTGTGAAGTTCAAGCTTCTAGTGATTGCTGATAGTAGAGTTTCATGCGTAACTTAAATTGCATGTTTCATATTTCAAAATTGAATGTTTTTCTGAAAGCTAAAACTGGAAGGTATCCGTATCGATGGGTCAATTTTCTTTCTTTTACATTCCTTATGTAGTTTAGAGGGAGAAAATTGAAAAACCAAAAATAGTGTTTTTGTGTTTTTGTTAAAATAAAAAATCCAAAAATAGAGTTTTCATTTTAAGGGGGAGAAAATGAAAAGTTCAAAAACAGAAAAATACAAAAAAAATGAAAAATGAGAAATTGTATCCGACATAATTGGGAAATAATGGTACATTGGCTTACGTGTCTAACTCATGGATAAAATAGATGAAAAAGCCATAAGATTATTGCTTTATGTGCTTGGTAGGCTCCGTAATAAATCAGAAAGTATTCAAATGTAATATACATTAAATACTAATGCTTGACCAAGTGGACAACATCTTGATGCGTATCTCAAGATATTGAAAAGATGTGTGAAAAAGAAAAATGAGAAGTCACTGTGTATAAATCTCTTTTTTTTTTGCAGAGATTTAAACTTGTTTGATTTTCTTTATTTTGTCAAACGATCGGACTTTCTTTGCGTATCGAAAGATCGACTTGATTGTTGTTCGTTTGACGTTCTGCTTTATTTTCTTTGTTATTTCGTATAACTCATCGGACTTTCTCTGCGTGTACGGGAGTACCGACCTGATTGTTGTTGGGTTATACAATTTCAACTTGTTTTATTTTCTTATTTTGTTAAATCCGTGGCCTTATCTGCGTATCGAAAGATCGACCTTAAGGTAGATGATTTAACGTTCTTATATTTTTTTTTGTATTGAACACAGTTGACGATATCATGAATACAATCACTATTTGTTAAATCACAAGTGAAATCACAAAATGTGATATAAGAATCATATCTCAGTATGTCTAATAGTGTGGGGTACACTGGTCAAAGAAAAATTAATCAATACAATAATATATCTAAATGTTATAAATATGATTGTGCCTGAGTTTAAATTGGACGAATTATACCAGTAATCGACATGACTTGTGTGCTGAAATAATTGAAATTGAAATGTAGTTCAACATGTTATGACCGATATGATCCCAGTCGTGATCTTTCTCGCAAAAGACAAATATAGTGTCTGATTCGGTATTGCATTTATGTTTCATATCTGAAAAATCCAAAAAGATTTTATGTGTGTTTTAGTTTAAACTTAGAAATGTCAAAAATATTTTGTTTCTTATTTATTTTTGACCGATCGATACAAGATACAAAATTATGATTTCACAACTATATCTTGGATTCTCGAAGAGAAGTTTTGAGCCAAGATTAATTTAATTTTTAAAAGAAAAATAATGCCGCGTTTCGGTCTTCTAAAACTGCACGTTCTGTGTGAGAAGACTCAAGCATGGTGAGTGGGGGAGTTTGATATATCATTCACAAGTGGATCTTGAAGTTCAAAGACTGTTCAAGTTCAGATCCAGCCATGCAAGCTCTTATGCTGACAAGAAAGTTCAAGTTGAAGATCGGACGCAACGATACTGAAGATTGAAGACTGAAGTTTTTGTTTGATGGATAGATACAATACACGTTAAGGGGGTGTTTATTAGAGCATATTCCTATGCTACCTTGTGTCTCGTGTATTGTATCTAGACTAGAACAAGTTTGTGAGTCAAATAGTCAACATACCATTGGGGTCGTACCATATGGACCGCCGTACCAGTTGGTACGGGCGTACCAACTGGTACGTAGGTTGGTACGCCGGCCAGTATATTGAGACTCTAAATAGTTCGTGTTAGAAAGAGTTAGCAAGTTCTATCATTTTGAGTCACTCTTAACTGTGTGTGTTCTTGAGTGTTTCTCTCTAAGAGCTGTAATCTTAGTTAATCAATAAAGCCAAGCTTTATTTACTCTCTTTGTTATCGATTGACCGAATCATGTAGTAGTAAGATCCTTTCCAGGTATTTACATTTTTCTATTCCCACAGAGAGTCAAAATTCTTTAAATCGTGATCAGACAAAAGTTGAATCATCAAAAACTAGAGAAGTGACTCAACTCTTGTAATCAAAGAGTATAAATACAATGATGCAATTGGAAGACCCAAGACCACAAAGGCTTGGGTCATCCTCAGAAATTAATTCATATTTTGTCTCAACATGTGAAAATCACAAATCCAATAAATCTCAGAACAACATCTGGGTTGTAGATAGTGGATGTTCTTGCCACGTGACAGGAAATAAAGATCTATTAAAAAAATATAAAAAAAGTTAATGGAGGACAAGTTGCTTTTGGAAGCACTGAGGGAAAAATTTCTGGACAAACTACAGTTACAAATGGGAAGCTTACCTTTGATAAGGTAAATTACGTTGATGTGCTTAACTTCAATCTTCTAAGTGTCTCACAAATGTGTGACAAGAAGTTGAATGTTCTGTTTAATGAAAAAGAAACCATCATCCTTAACCAGTTATTGAAATTTCTGATGAAATGATCTTAATTAAAGCACCTAGAAAGGATGGTCTATACACTCTGGATATGGCACATACAACATCTAAGGATGGTATCACCTGCCTTATATCCAAGGCTTACGTTGATGAATCGGATTTATCGAACAAAAGATTAGGTCATGTGAACATTAAAGCTATGTATAAACTTGTAAAACTTGGTTTGGTCAAAGGTTTACCAAATAAAACACTCACATGTACTGAACAATGTATTGCTTGTCTAAAAGGTAAGCAACACAAATCTTGGTCCCACAAGGGTAAAGAATTTAGGGAAAAAGTCTTATTGCTTTGTTATAACTGATGTTTTTTCAAGATACATCTAGGTATTCTTTCTTTCAACCAAAGATGAAACCCCTAAGATTTTAAAAGCTTTAATTATTCAACTTGAAAATTAGTCTAATTTAAAAGTCAAGACAATAAGAACTGACAATGGTACAGAGTTTCAAGAATCAAGTGTTAAACTCTTTCTGTGAAGAGAAGGGAATCACTAGGCAATTCAGTGTAGCTAGAACTCCTCAGCAAAATGGTGTTGCTGAGAGAAGAAATAGAACTTTAATTGAGGGTGCGAGATCTATGTTGGATGAATCAAAATTGCATGTAACCATTTGGGTAGAAGCAGTAAATACTGCATGCTAAGTGCAAAACAGGATTTTGATTGTAAAATGATATAACAAGACACCCTATGATATTTGGAGAAAAAGAAAACCAAATATTTATTTTCTTAAATCATTTGGCTGTCCTGTTACAATACTAATAACCAATGAGCGAATGTCAAAATTTGTTGAAAAAGCTGTTGATGGTTATTTTGTGGCATACTCTGGTGTCTCTAAGACATATTGAGTATATAACACCGGTTCTAAGATTATTGAAAAAACCATAAATGTGATATTTAATGAAAAATCAAAGAACAATTTTATAACTGAGCCCTCATGGTTATTTGATATTGACTTACTAACCACTGCTTTCAGTATAACTATTGATAAGCCTTTTAGTGAAAATGTGCAGACAAAAGTACCTCAAGATACTATAAATGGCAGGTTCAAAGGTGTTGACCCTCCATTTTTTCATCTGTTAGCATAAGACCTTTTGTTCCACAACCAAATTAAACTTGACTCCAGGAGATGTTATTCAGTTCAATTCAGATGGGACAGATATTCCTCAAATTGTAATTGATTCAGAAAAACCAGCTGAAGATCATATGCTAACATATCAACATACAGCTTTCAATCTTGGAAACTCAAGAAATGAAGATAATCTGAACATACAATCACAAGCTTTAGTGCCAAATCAAATGTGTTGTAGCAACTTAACCTCCACTTTACATGAAGGGTTGAGCTCAACTACTCCTGTTGATGATATTGATGAAGAAATCGTTGAGCTTGTTGCCTCAAAAAATAAAGAATAACCCTCTTCAACAAAAATATCTGAATTAGTGCTTATGAATGAGTTTACTCCATTAAAATTTTCAGAGCCTAATTGTCATCATGAATTCCCACCTTCTTATAACTCTAGAGTTTTGAAAAATCATCCTCTAGAGAATGTTATAGGAGAAGTGGAAGCACCTGTACTTACAAGAAGCAAATCAGCTGAAGCAAACATTTTTCAACATGTATGCTTCTTGTCACGGGAGCAACCAAAGAAAATAAATGAGGCTTTGAGAGAAAATAGTTGGATTGAGGCTATGCAAGAAGAACTGCTTCAAATCAACAAACAAAGAGTATGGGAATTGGTGGATCTACCCAAAAATGCACCATCACCCATTGGAACAAAATGGGTTTTCAGAAACAAGAAATATGAAAGGGGCATTGTGGTAAAAAAACAACGCAGGGTTAGTAGTTCAAGGCTTTGCTCAAGAAGAAGGAATAAACTATGATGAATTTTTTGCACCAGTAGCAAGATTAGAAGCAATCAGAATATTCTTAGCATATGCTGCTTACAAGAACTTTCATGTCTACCAAATGGATGTCAAAAGTGTATTTCTGTATGGATTACTAAATGAAAAAGTATATGCACCAAGAACCTGGTATGAGACTCTCTCTTGTAAACATGGGTACAAAAGAGGAGCTATTGACAAAACTCTCTTCATTAAGACTGTTGGTAAGGATCTTTTGATGGTACAAATTTATATTGATGATGTAATCTTTGGTTCAACAAAAGATTCTCTTTGCAAGGAGTTTGAAGCCCTAATGCAAGAAAAATTTGAAATGAGTTCAATGGGTGAACTCACCTTCTTTTTAGGACTTCAAGTAAAGCAAACAAAAGATGGCATCTTCCTTAATCAATCAAAATATATTCAGGATATGCTAAAGAGGTTTGACATGCTGTCATCCTCCACTACCAAAACTCCTATATCAACATCACACAAGTTAACATCTGATGTAACTGGTGAACCAGTTGATGAACCCACATATAGGGCCATGATTGGGTCCCTTATGTATCTAACAGCTAGCAGACTAGACATCATGTTTAGTGTTTGCTTATGTGCTAGATATCAGGCAGGACCAAAGGAACCACACTTAAATGCTCTAAAAAGAATTTTCAGATACCTAAAAGGACAATCAAAGCTTGGCCTATGGTATTCCAAAAATAAGGACTTCAATCTTAAAGCATTTACGGACAGTGACTATGGAGGATGCAATCTTAACAAAAAGTCAACGTCTGGTGGATGCCAATTTCTAGGAGACAGACTTGTATTATGGCAGTGCAAAAAGCAAAAATGTGTCTCAACTTTTACAGCAGAAGCAGAGTACATTGCAGCTTCAGCATGTTGTGGCCAAGTACCTTGGATTCAAAATCAGATGATGGACTATGGCATAAACTTCATGGAAACTCCTATGAATGCTGACAACACAAGTGCCATCAGCATAACCAATAATCCAGTCAAACATTCAAAGACAAAGCACATTGAGATCAGGTATCATTTTATTAGAGATTGTGTTGAAAAGAAGTTAATCAAACTCCATCATGTTCCAACTGAAAACCAATTGGCTGACCAGTTTACAAAAGCATTTGATGAGGCTAGATTCTTCTATCTTATCACAGCCATAGGCATGATGAATTTTGATTAAATAAAATCTTATCAAATTTAATAAAAACTGAAATTTTGGATCCATCTCTTGATACAAAAAGAACAAGAATTTTTTTTTAGTAAAAAGCTTGCCCGAGATAACTTATCCCGGGTCAAAACCTTTGAAAAGTCCTTGAGCCACAACTTTTCTTGTGAAAAGTATTTCTGAGGTAATCTCACCCGAGATAACCTCATCCGGAATAACTAAAATTACCTAGGAAAAGTTTTATCATTCGAGATAACTACACCCGAGGTAACTTTAATTATATCGGATGACGCCATCTCTTTCGAGATAATCTCATCAGGACAATTAAAAGAGAATAAAAGATTTATATCTCGCGAAAACCTCCTCCAAAGTAATTTCACCCGAGATAAGTTTTACCTAGGTAAAACTTACCTACCGAGATAAGTTTTTACCTGATGACTTAAGAAAGGGTTTTCTTCTTAAAAGTGAATATCTATGCAAGTTGTCCGATGGGACAACCGTTGGTCCAAGAAAAAAATGCCACGTCAACCCACATTTTTCTCTTTTACTAGACCCACTTGTGCTTTTTACAATAATCGTCCCTTCCACATCCCTAATTTAAAGCGATTTGCGGTAACCTAAAACCCACGATTCCACAAATTAACTACACACAGTTAATCACCATCACTCTCATATACTTCCAAACCTTCAATTTCTCCACATCCTACTAATACTTCTCCGATTCTGTTCATTTTCAATACCCACATCAAACACAAATGGAACCTAAAACAATGAAAGGAGAATCATCCTCTGATGTGAATGCTCTATTCCATGCTAACCACAACACAGTGGCACTACTGTCAAAAACAGAGGAAAGCTCTGTATTTCATGAGATGATCTACTTTCTCAAAGAATCACATATTCACTGCGCTCTTACAATTTATCCAAACATATGCGAAGTGGTGATTACAGAATTTTTGCAAAATGCATCTAGAACAAAGAATGCTGATGGAGTGTATGTTGTACACTCGACTATTCAAGGTCACAGGGTAAAAATCACTGAAGAGGTCATAAGAACCACTACTATAAAAATGCCTTTCTTGACGCGCAATACATGTCAAGAATGGGGTCAGATGACGCGCATTTGCGCGTCAAGGAAGGCCATGTCAAGAAGCTTCTTGACGCGCAAAATGCATATCATCTCGTTCTTGATGCGCGAACGATGACGCCCATTTTATGACGTCAAGGAAGCCCCCGTCATAAATGGATATGACACGCATTTTTGCACGTCATGGATTTAAAAATATATTTAAAAAAATATATTTTTTTAGTAGAATCACTAATTTCCACATTAAATGAAAATTAACTTGATAATACAAAATAAAAATACACTTATAACAATATAATGTATTTCATATATATATATATAAATATTACAGAGTTACAATGAGTTTACAAATGGATTCATATGCTACCAACATTTATCAACTAACAAAATGGATGATGGAAGAAAAACAGGTGCTTTCTGATCCTTGTGCAGTTCTAACCTCAATGTTAGCATCAACAGCTTCAAATTCAACATTTTCATGCAGTATGACTTTTAGTGAGGTTGATGAACTTCCATGCTGTTCATTTCTGTAACTCAATCACCGCTGTCTCGCAGACAAAAACAAGTTCCTGAATACGGAAAAAAGTATGTTAGGAATATAAAATGAATTTTGTGTAGAAACAGGATAAATAATCTATTGGGCTATCAGGATTTGTTCAACATTCAAGAACTGAAACTTTAGAATCAAAGTAAAGAAAAGAAATGGAGTATTTAATTCAATCAGTAGTAAAGAAATGGGTTAAAATGTTTGTATTGTTTTAGCAATATTGAGACCTTTGTTTTTCCACCTTCACCATAAGTTTTCCTTGAACTGGTTTGGGCATAAGCAAATTTTATCCAATTATAGCCCTCAAGAGCTTCTTTAACAATTAGATAAACCACCTAGATTAGGAATTACAAAACAAAATGATGTCTACTGATTGCAATCTCAAAGTAATCATGCAGGCAACACCATGCATCAAATCTTTAATATGATATAAAAGCTTTTATATTGAAAGGGAAGTTATACATTCTTTAATAGGATATAAATATGGTATCATAATATTCTAATGATGAATGGATCATAACTCACCTTCAACTTGGACCTTAGTGATGACTCATCAAACTTGCATAAAATCTTCTTTTTCCAACAAATGTCGGTAGACCCCTGAAAGTATATGAGAGAATAAGCCTAACATCTAATTTTGCATGAAACACAAATATATAATAACGATACCACCAGATTCTCGCATCAAAGCCTCTTTAGCATACCAAGAACAAATTTTAAGGTACAGCGCATATACTAACCTAAAAGAGCTCGAATAGATGGAAAAGACAACAGAGAACTATTCGTTTATGGAAATGCCAGCATCGAAGGATTTTTTAAACACCTGCAATGATACACCATAGACGATGTTAAATAACAAATACACCATTATCAAATGTTGACTTTACCAAACATTACTCATTAACAGATACATTGATTAGAGAATAGGTCAAAATCTATACAGAGAGATACTTAACTTTTCAATCCAAAATATCTGAAAGATATCCACCAATTCTGTATATGTAATCGAAGATATTTGAAGGCAAGTGGGTTCAATACTGCTTGTTGATTCAACAACAAATTGTTATCAAAATTGCAGCAAGACTGATACAAAACTAAAGAAAATCAGAATCAAACCTCAGCAGAATATTTAATACAAAGTACAGTAGTAAAAGAGCATAGAAAACAACAACATTATCCCTGTGCAAAACATCATCAAGACTGGTGTAGAATTTCAGCAATAAAGAACAAACCTTTGGTATGTGACTAACATGGTTATACCAAAGAACACAAACTTATATTTCTGCATTTCTACATAAGAGTTTCATTTATTGATCATGAGATAAGACATTATTAAAATTACACCTTTCATTTGTCAACAGTAGGTTATCAGAAACAAGGGTGAATTATCTTCAAAACAAATTTGAGCAGCACTTAATACAATACAGAAAACACCAATCATTTTTTCGGTAACCATGACGACACGTTATAGAAAACACACATAGGACTCACATGTCAGGACCAATTTGGAGCCTTTACTCATCCAATGCACAGATCATAGTGTTTGTTGGTTGAAATCCTTAGATTTCATGTCTGAAACTCAAGAACACGTGGGTTTTCACACACAGGTGCTCTCTCTCTTCAAAACAGCCGTCCAAAAGCTTATTCTAGGTTATTATCATGTTGCTATTTATACTGGAGAGAGCACCTGATGTCACAGCACTGAAATCAAGAGAATGTTATTGAAGTTAGTGAAAATTATGTCATCAGACTGACGAGATCGCCCAGAACAAATGCTGAAATCGCCAAGGTCACTTGGTGAGGTCGCCAAGAGCATTTATCCAGATCGCCAAGGGTTATGCCAAGTCGCCAAGGCAATCTGGTGAGGTCGCCAAGCTTGGTGAGGTCGCCAAGACTCTTGGTGAGGTCGCCAAGACCCTTGGTGAGGTCGCCAAGACCCTTAGTGAGGTCGCCAACTTGGTGAGGTCGCCAAGATTAACTCAAAATCATCAAGTACACTTGTAAAACATCAAGAATCATTATTGAACCATTAATGGTTGTTATTATTAAGACACATTCAATTATTAACATTAGCCAAGTAAATTGTCATGAAATGACACAAAATATGGATCCAGACATTCACATTACCTTAGAAATGTACTAGGGCAAATTCCTCAATATCAATGATAAACACAAGTTATGACATTACATATGAATCATGCAAAACATCAAATACTCGAAGGATTAACATAAACATCAAGAGAATTGTCCAAGTACAAAATACAAGTTAAAGTGAAAGATTTACAATTTGAGCACAAAACACTAAGGATGCTATGTTTGAGTTGCCACCAACCCTATAAAGATCTTACAAATTCCCCCTTTGGTGGTAATACAAACATAAAAAAGAAAAACTGACGACTATCTGAGTTGTCCAATCAGCTTTAGCAAGAACCTCTAGTATTTACAGGCAAGATTCCTGTATCGATCATCTAAGTAGATAGTTTGTGCATCATACAGTATCCAAAGGTCTTCTCGCGCGAACTTCTTCAAATCTGAATAGTGCCACATCTCTAACATCCTTTCATAACCATGGGAGAGGTAGAAAATCCCGCGACCACCCATGACCCAGTAGTTTGCATCAATGCACTCCCAACACCACTACCTTAGAAACAAACCAAAGTAGTTTGCATCCACTATCTCGTATGGCCTAAGCCTTCGAGGGATAGTGTCCAGGCAACTGTAGAATAACCATTTAAGCTAACTTCTATGCAACAGTCTCAGTTCAATTGCAGCGAAGAGCCTTATTGTATCGTCGTCTTCCCTTTCAGTGACCAACTCATGAGTGTCCCCACTGTAATACTAACATCTTATTGGGTTTCTTTTCTGATCTCCCTTTATTTTCTTTGTAATCAAATCCTTGCTGATACTCTTGTACATGACCTTATGTGGGACCACAGCTTTCTGCCTTCTGAAAGTTTTGTACTTCTTCTTCTTTGTCTTGAGGGGGCGAGTTGAACTAATGTTGTAGATGGCTTTTATCTGTTCTTCAGCATCTCTACCACTGGATCATTTGAGTGGTTGATCAACTGTCGCCACCTAAGTTGTTTCAACTCCCAAGAGAACAGATTTAGAAGGTCTCTTATCTTGGCAAAGAATTGTACAAATTCGTTTCTGCGTTTGACAATAAATGCCTTAAACTCGTGATCATATTTCCAACCAAGGATTTTCATCCCATCATCGGATTCGATGTTAGGAGGCATATCTTTGAGCTTCTTAGCAGTGAACTGCACCAAGGCTTTCCGATACGGTGCCATTTCCTTCCAGTCGTCAACCAAGGTAGGGGCTTCCTTCCTTCGGTGTTCCTCTGCCCTTATTGCTTCTCGTTCGTCCTGCTGACGCTTGAACTTCTTATTCTCAACTGGTTCATCTTTGATCTCATAGATGATCTCCTCGTCATATTCGTCATCAGTTGTGAATTCCAGATTTATGAAGTTTGTGGTGCTGGAGTCATAAATGAGATTATACAGACGTTCAACCAAACTTATATCATTAAAGATCTCATCTGGAATCATGCTGAGACGCTGAATCTGCAGTGCTTCACTGGCTTCTACATTTTCTTCAGTGAAAACTACACCGCTTTGGCTGCCAGGGTCAGTAGCTAGGGTGTTTGCATAAAACTCCCGAAATGCACTTCTCCCAACATCTAGAAACTCACTATCAACATGCAAGTGTTTCAGTTGTTCAAAGATTTCAGATTCAGCATTTGCAGGCATAACATTGCTTATTTGTTGTTGCACTGGAGGAGCCAGTTGAAGCTGCATGGAGATCTCTGTAAGGATCAATTTAAACCCTCACGCGATATCTAGACTAGTGAAACCGTGCGGAATCCGGTTTAACTAGGTGATTCAAGGATAAACACAATAAACAATAACCGAAAAGTATAAGCACAAGAGAAACACAAACCGATTGAAGAACAAACACTTGTATTGATTACTTGCAACTGCTTACACCTTAATCGAAATTCTAAAGAGAATTTCGATGTCACCTTCACACACCCAAAAGACTAGCAACCCTAACTAGACAATATGATATCCTATATATAGTTGAGATTGACTTGGTAAACAAGTCAATCTCATTAGAATTTCGAAAACCCTTAGGCCCACACTTACAAAATCGGACCAAAACCCCACTATAGCCTACCCAAGTTAGCCCAATTACATTTACAAGCTAGCCCAAAAATACTAAACAAGCCCAAAACTATCTAATGTAAAAGCCTCAATTTTCAGGTCTCTACAATCTTCCCCTAGGCTTTAGCATTAGACTGACTTCACATCCTGAACTTCTTTGACAAATTCACAGTTGCTGGATCATACCATAGCTCCTTGGCTACAATCTCAGCTACTGCCCAAGTGTAACACTTTTCATATTCTTCAGTGTCTGGGTTACACTCAATCTGATGTTTAGCTAAGACCAGGATGTCTTTCTTGTAGAACCGCATCAGATCATGAACTTCCATGACATCAATAGTCTTTGACTTGCAAAGAATCTTTTCTTCACCGGAATAATCACTATATGCCCAGGTCTGGAAATCATGCAGACAGTCTTCAGAATGTCTCATAGGGAGAGGGATTGTCTTTGTCTTGTCTGTAGGTGGATACAAGACATTGGTGAATTTCTTGAGCTTTTCATCCTCCTTCCCTGGGATACTTTTCTTTCCATCCCACTTGAAAACACTCTTGTATTTCTTCACATAGGATTTTTTGTGAGGAAACTCCTCAAACCTCTTGAACTTGCTCCTCACAGCCTTTTCCAGTTTCTTATAGAAGTATGTAGCTTGATCATTGTTGGATGGATTTGAAAATGGAGCCTGATATAACATAGTCAAATCCACATTCGTCCAGGAGTAGAATTGAGTCCAGCTTTTGTAATACTCTAATGGATACTGACCCCTTCTTCTTACTACGAACATGTTCTTTTCACCATCAAACATCCATGTCTTCACTGGTGCAGTAATGCCTTGTTTATCATGGTAGTGTTCTCCCAGCTGGATTAGATACCTCTCAGGTGGATAGGCAAATGTTTGTGACTCCCAACCTCCATCAAAGTCAGAAGCGGGAACAGTCATATAATCTCTATCCCTGGTATCTTTATCTTCACTCGAGGCATCAGGTAAACTCGGTTGAGTTTCATCAGGAATATCAGCTTCAAAGTCAAATACTGGTGATTGTGAGGAATCACCTACACCCGATCCTCTTTCAACTCTATCTCCTTGCCTTGATCTTTCTGAATTCAGCTGCCTGATCAGCTTGTGAAGTTCTCTAAACTGCCTTGAGAATTCTCTGTTTACCTTCTTTTGATTCTCCAATTCAGTATTGTGAACCTTCTGAATATCAATCAAATCAACAATAATCTCACTTTGAGTTTCATTTTGGGCTTTCAACTCTACTATCTCAGCTCTGAGTTCCTTCTCTAATCTGAACTCCGGGGTTTCTACTGCCTTCCCCTTATCTTGGGCTGTGGGCTGAGAAGAAGACGGACCAGCACTGGAACTTGTGACTGGTGGCACATAAGAATTCAGTCTTCTTCTCCTTGGGTCACTGGGGCCTTCTGTGTGGTGTGGTGTAGCACCTGACTCAGTCTCAGTCACATCAATCTCATCAGTCTCATCAATTGTAACAGAAGCATCGAGGGGAGGATCCTCTGTGGCTTTCCGTTTTCTAATCAATGGAGTCTCTGTTGTCTCGGTCTCAACTCCCTCAATGTCAACATCATCCAGATATGTATCATAGTTTATCGACTCGTCACCTTCAAAATTAAGTGCTCCAATCCGCACATCATTCAAATCAAACTCTTCCCAATCTGAATCATCTGGAAGATCAACCACTTTCTGCTGAGGAGGAGTCATATTATGTTCTTCATCAACAGTTGCATTTCGGTTAACAGGAACCTCCTCTCTCACTATCTCTGCAAACTCACCAAATTTTTCACCGAATGGCATCTGATCTGACAACTTCTTCTTCGGGTTAATCATAGGAAACACTTCAATACCCATTGGCTTTGTGTCATGGGTGTTATTGGTCTTCCTCAGGTTTGGGTATCTCGAATCCAGAACAGACTGGATAAACCTGGGAACTGCAGCAAACTTCTTATCTCTAGACACAACAGCTTTCACATCTTCAAAAATCATCTTAGACCAGTTGAACCGAACACCTCTGATTAGTGACACCATTGCATGGGTGTGCACTTGGTTCAGCTGGTCCGTAGAGCTCTTCTTGGCAATGACACATTTCTGTAAATAATGTGCCAGCATTCTCCAGTACGGCGGAATAAGAGCTTTCATGGTGGGAGGAGAGATTGTGATGTATCCCATTTCCTTTAAACATTGGGACACCATCTCTTTATCAAGCAACGTGGAATCAGCAGCTACATCCTTTAGTCTGAGCGCCTGTCTGAAATTCTCTTCAGTTAAGGTTACTTCAGTGTGTTGAATCTTGGCAATAATCTTTTTTCCATCTTCAGACACTTCTGCTGTCTTCCAGAATTCTTGCATCATTCGTTTGCAAATCATCGGATTTGTCGTGAAAGCAAAATGTAAACAGCATTTCTTCAAACCAGCTATCATTGATAGATACTTCTCTTTGTATTCTGCAGGCGGGTCCAGCAAATACGCTACCTGGTTATGATCCTTTACAAACTCCAAGTCCCTGCGCTCACAAACACAGATCAACAACCAAAACACACAAAACATTCATTAGATTAGGGATTTCTTGAAAAACTGACAGCATAACGACTTAAAATTGAAGGAAAACCATTGAAAAATATCATCAGGTACCTTTCCGATCGAAAAACAGGGTTTTCAATCGGAAAGCATCCGTCCGATCGGAAAGTGTCGTGGTTACTGATATCCCTGATCGAAAAGTGTAGACTTCTGATCGAGAAGTCCAGGCTCCGATCGAAAAGCATAGCTTTTGATCGGAAAGCCTAGGTCCTCGATCGAGAATCCTCTGGCCATCGATGACCAGTGATCGAAAAGTGTCTGTCCCGATCGAGAAGCCTTAGCTTCTGATCGAGAAGTCCCGGTCATCGACAACCAGCGATCGAAAAGCCTCAGCTTTGATCGAGAAGCCTCTGCCATCGATCGAAAGGTGTCAGGGCTGATCGAAAAGCACGAGGGGCTGATCGAAAAGCCCCTAAACCGATCGAAAAGTGTCGTCTCCTTTACACATAACCTGCAACTTTCTCAAACACACAATTTAGCATGCTTTAACAGTTATAACTTCAACCATACATCAACAATTCAAAATTTTCACCCGTCCCAACCAATATTACCCAGAAAAATCAAGAATAAACCACATACTCGAGTCGATCAACCGGGGGTCGAGCCACCCGCTTCAGTCGTGGTGCCATTACACCAATTGACACCAGAGAGGCACTCAGGGAGTGATTCCGAGTGGAGGGGTGGTGGCGGATGGTGTCTGCGGCGGCGGAGGGTGGTGGATTTGACGGTGACAGCTGCGGCGGCACAGTGAGCGGATGGGGTGTTACGGTGGTCGGATGATGATAGGAGCGGTGGTGGTGGAGTCGCAGGGTAGACGCGATGGATGTGGTGGTGTGTGATGGTGGTCGGAGAGGTGGTGGAGGTGATTAGTGGTGGCGGTGGTAGGATTAGGGCTTGAAATCGAAAAAGGGGAGAAGGAGGAAGTGAAGGGGTAGCCGCCGGCTCCCCTTCTTTTGTTTCAAAAAATTTTTTTAAAAATACCCACTTCACCCCTCAACACTTGGAATGAACACAAACCACCCAAAACTTTACCCACCCTTTTTTGTTACTTAACAAAGTTATATATATATATATATATTTTTAAAAAAAAAAAAATACAAACTCCAACTTTGTTCTTGTTTATTCATGAAAGCTTCCCCTAAAGTCAAGCCCGAGAGGTTTACAATCTGGCAAAATTTACTTAAAAAAAATCAAACCACACAAAATTAGAAGTTAAGATAAAACATAAAAATAAAAAAAACCAAAAAAAACTTAATAACAAAAACAACTTAACCAACTGGATTTTGGGTGAAAAGGCGTTGTTAGGGATCATACCAGATCGTCTGTGACTGAGGAACCCTTTTCAGCTTCGGTTACTCCGCGTGTTCAAGCGATTGCCGGTATTTTGGTCCAACTTTAAACTCATGCTGCTTTCGCTTACTCAAGCAGTTTCATCACATTATTTATATTTTAAGGTTTATTAATTATGAAAATCTATCCAGTTCTCACACATAAGTCCTAGGTATAGTTTGTACATTCTATCAAGCGCATCTGGTTTCCGTACAACATTTTTCACGACACCTTTCCTTAAGCCCAACGTCATGCTCCAGAGGGGTTTGAGAAAAGAAAAGAATAGATCACGGAGGTTTTGTTGGATAATATACAAAGTCAACTGAATTTTTGAAACATTTTTAACAACGTTCTCATCAGTGACAGAGGCTGAGGGTTTTGGACGCTTGAGGGTCTCTTTTGATTGTGCACTTGGCATCTTTTGGTTTGTCATATATACAATGTGATCTTAAAACGTACGTGGATCAGGGTGGTTCCAGGTCTCCGCTTTCACAGAACAGAGGAGTCCTGACTCACGTACAACATTCCCAGGTCATTGCTTACGCAAAGCAAAGGGAATGGGATTTTTGAGCATGACATCAATACTCAGAACCGGGCGTGTGTCTCAGGATACCTGATGCACAGTCAAATAGAAATTGTACTAACCTAAGTGTGTGTTCCCTTTCAAGCATCATACGTTATCTTCAAGTGTTGTGATAAAACATACCTTTTGATTGATTGTCAGCAGAGCCTACCAAGCATATCGACCATGAATCACTGCTTTTCACTTCCACCTTACACGTGTCAGTCAGCAAACACCTGGAAATTTATATCACGTCCCACCTGGTCAACCAAAACCAGAAAAAAAATTTAAAAGCACACACTTTAGAGAAAATACTTGACATTTTCGTATATCTTCCCCTTGCTTTTAGATTTTTCTTATAAATAACTAAAAAGGACACTATTTTTGTATTTTTAAAGTTTTTAAGAAGAAAGAGACAAATAAATACAAAAAAATGATAAAGCTGCCAGACTACTCATCAAAGGCTATCATCCGAAGGCCCTTGAGACACATTTCAAAATTTGCATTTGGAAGGGGTTTCGTGAACATGTCCGCCACATTGTCATCCGATGCCACCCTCTCCAAGTGAATGAGCCGACGGTCATAGCAGTCCCGAATGAAGTGCGTTTTGATGTCAATGTGTTTGGTTTTAGAGTGCTGCACGGGATTTTTCACAATTTGCAAAGCAGCATTATTGTCACAATAAATGGGAGTATCGAAAAAATTCAAACCGTAATCTCCCAGCTGATGCTGCAACCAAACCACCTGAGAGCAACAGGCAGATGCAGCAACATACTCCGCCTCGGCTGTCGACTGGGACACCGTGTGTTGTTTCTTACTCTGCCAAGACACCAGCCTGTCGCCTAGAAATTGAGCTCCAGCAGACGTGGATTTCCTGTCAAGCTCATTGCCACCATAGTCACTGTCAGAAAAAGCATACAAGTTAAATCCAGACTCTTTAGGGTACCAGAGGCCTAGACGAGGCCGACCCTTCAAATATTTAAAAATACGTTTGACCGCAGAAAGATGAGAGAGTTTCGGATTAGCCTGATAGCGTGCGCATTGGCACACAGCTAGCATGATATCTGGACGGCTGGCGGTCAAATACATCAAGGATCCAATCATGGACCGGTACATATGCTCGCTTACTGGTTGCCCATCTGGATCCCTGGTAAGTGCCGGTCGTGCTGCCATGGGTGTGGAAACTGGCTTTGCATCCATCATCTTGTACTTTTCCAAGATCTCAGTGACGTATTTAGCTTGATGGATCAGTATCCCACTGTCATTCTGCTTCACTTGCAATGCGAGGAAAAACTCCATCTCGCCCATCTGACTCATCTCGAATTTTGTGCGCATAACTTTCTCAAAGTCTTTGCACAAGTCGTCATTTGTCGATCCGAAGATGATGTCATCAACATAGACTTGCACCATGATAATGTCATGCTCAACCTCCTTTCTGAAAAGAGTCTGATCAACAATGCCCCTTGTGTATCCATGAGCAAGAAGATGATCAGTCAGAGTCTTGTACCATGACCGAGGAGCCTGATGCAACCCATATAAAGCCTTGTCAAGCTTGAAAACATGATACGGATGCTCCTCATCAATGAAACCTGGAGGTTGAGTGACGTAAACTTCTTCATCCATCTCAGCATATAGGAAAGCAGTTTTCACGTCCAACTGGTAGACCGTGAAATTCATATACGAAGCATATGCTAAGAACACCCTTATTGCCTCTAAGCGGGCCACCGGTGCGTACACCTCATCATAATCCACACCTTGAATTTGCTTGTGGCCTTGAACCACTAATCTGGCCTTGTTTCTGACAATCACGCCGTTGTCATCCTTTTTGTTCTTATACAGCCACCGAGTAGTGATGACCTTTTTGTCAACAGGCCTTTCAACTAACCTCCAAACCTGAAGCCGAGAGAATTGATTGAGTTCTTCATGCATGGCCTCCACCCAACTAGGATCGGTCAAGGCCATTGTGATGTTAGGGGGCTCAATCTGTGATATGAAACAGGAGTACATACAATGATTAATGTCCCCTGATTGACTTCTTGTTACCACCCCGGATGCCAATGGCCCAATTATGTTTTCCAAGGGATGGTATTTATGAATCTTGGTTTCTGCAACAGCTTGAACGGGGATCACAGGAGGTAAATTCGATTGATCGGGTTCATTATGTGTGTCAGCTTCACGTTTCTGTATCAGCTTCCTGTGTTTCAGGAGTGTCTGCCCCAGGGTGAATGTCTGCTTCATGATCATTTACAGGATCGGTGGATTCCTGGGCAGCTGTGTGTTCAGTTTCTGAGGCATTTGCTGGAGCATTGGAGACGGAGTGTGGGAATGACGGTCCTGTAACGGGATCTTCAAAAAATTCTTCCGCTATAACCGGTTCCAAACCGAACGGACGAAAAAACTGATTATAGTCAAAAGCATGAGGAGGACCCACTCCACCATCGGATGGATTTTCTTCTAGCCAGTCAACATTGGTGGACTCCATCACGATCCCGGTTGTTTTGTTGAATACCCTATAAGCAGAGCTGGCAAAGTAACCTACAAAATAACATTCATCAGACTTAGCTGCAAATTTAGGGACCTCAGTGTTTATCAAAACCGTGCAGAGACACCCAAAAGCCCGAAGGTGTCCGATTCTGGGCTTATCATGGTAAATCAGCTCATATGGGGTTTTCTGCTGCCGCTTATTTATGAGCACCCGATTCTGGACATAACAAGCAGTGTTAATTGCCTCCGCCCAAAACATGGTCGGTAGCTTCGAATCACACAGCATAGTACGCGCGACTTCAATCAGGGTCCTGTTGCGTCTTTCTGCAACGCTATTCTGCTGAGGGGTATAGGGGGCACTGTATTGATGCTCAATACCCTGTTCTGCACAGAAGTTGTTAATGCTTTGATTTTTAAACTCAGTCCCATTATCACTCCTGATGGTCTTTACTTTATGCTTCAATTTGTTTTCAATGAGTTTGATGAAGGCGATAAGAATACCTGCAACATCACTTTTCTTGGACAAGAAAAACACCCAAGTGAAACGAGAATAATCATCAGTGATAACCAAACAAAATGCACAATGGTTAAGGCTTAACATACTGACTGGACCGAATAGGTCCATGTGAAGCAGCTCCAGTGGCGATGAAATCCTGCTGAACACCTTTGGTTTGTGTGGTTGTTTGTGCTGCTTCCCCTTAGCACAGGCCACACACTTCTCCTTGATCACAAATTCGTTAATCGGAAGGTCTTTGACAAGACCTCCCCTAGCAAGCCGATTCAGATTCTTTAAATTCATGTGCCCCAATCTTCTGTGCCACAGCTGAGCGTGGTTCTCAGCAGTTTTAGAAAGAAGACATGCCACTTCAGATGTGGGGGGTTTCTGCATGTTGAGCACATATGAGTTACCATATCTTGGTGTTCTCATCAGCACCCAGTCGTCAGGGATGGAGTATCCAGGTTTAAGAATGAGGCATTCCTTATTGTTGAAGAGAACTGGATACTCCCGATCGCATATCTGAGAAACACTTAACAAGCTGTGTTTTAACTGCTCGACATAATTGACATCATTGAAGCTGAGACAACCATTGCGTACGGTGCCTTTCTGACTGATATAACCCCCAACTCCTCCGGCGAATGACACATATCCTCCATCAAATTTTTCCAAGTCTTGCAGTAGAGATAGGTCACCCGTCATATGCCTGGAACAACCACTATCAACATACCATAGGTTGCTGACAGTCCTCCTTGGCTGTTCCTGCATTCATATGAGAAGCTAGTTAGATTTTGGTACCCAGGCCTTAACTGGTCTGGGTGAGACTGGTCTGTCCTTGATTGGACTGAGAATATCTTTATTGTTGGTTAATTTAGACCCTTTGACCTCTTGAAAAGACATTGAGTGTTTTTTGTACACTCCCTTAGGTTTGAAAGACAAATTAACAACTTTCGGGACATTCCACCTATCATCATTTCTCTTGTTGACTGAAACAGGTTTTGAGAAAAAAGGTGTTTCAGAAAACCTCCTAAAAACAGGTTGAGGTGGAACAGGTGATTTGTGAAAATCATCCTGCTTAGGGAAAACAACAGGTTTTGTAGGTTTATTAAATTGTTGGGTCAGGTTGGTTTTCTGTCCCTTTGGTTGAGAAGCATGCTTCTTTTTCTCAGCTTTTACATTAGGTACACTGTTCTGCACCTTTGTTTGGGAAGCATGCTTTTTCTTCTCAACTTGTACCTTAGGTCTAAGAGGCACATTGTTCTGCACCTTTGGTTTGTAAGGTGCAGACTTTTTGATCACTGTAGGTGTCTTTGGACCTGTGGGTACTTTCAACTTGGTATTGAATTCTTCAGGGACATGTTTGCTGTTTGTGCTGCCATATGATCGCCCATGATTATTCTTAAAGTGAGGTTTGGGAAAATAGGGTTCATATGGCCTGTGCAAGCAGTTTCTTGCCACATGTCCAGGATTTCCACACACATGACAAGACTGCTTCTTTGGGACAGCGGGAGTTTGTAAATAGATCTTTCCTGTGGAAATCCAAGAAGGTTTATCATTTTTATTAATCCAACAAACTTTGCCTTTGGGCCTAGTTGTTAACACATACTCCCGCTGTATTGGCACAAACTGGTCATACACTGAGTTTACCTCAGGATAGGGGATAAGATCAGGTGACCTGTTCACCTGCATGTTCTGCACATTCTTAGTATCACAACTGTTTACACTAGCATTCACCTTCGTGTTTTCACACACAGAAGTGTTTAGACTCAAACCAACATCAGATATGTGCAAATCAGAATTAATTGGTTTGGAACCAGCAACCCGTGGTTCCTTACCTTTTCTCAAAATTTTCACATGTCTTAGAGGTTTAGCAACTGTATCATCACAAGCACCAAATTTAAAATTGTCACACAAAGAAGTTTTATCAAAGACATCAGATTCAGCAAATTTCAGTTTGGAACCATCAGTAAAAAGACCATTTTTATTCCAGTCAAATTTTTCAAAAGACTCTTGACTTGAAAGACTTGAAGTTTCTGCCTTTTCACTTCCCTTACTGCTAACTACATCTGCACAAGAAGTAGAGGTGTTAGTGGAGTTAGAATTAGGAGATGAGATTTTTATAGGGCATTCAGAAAGTCTTTTGTCTATGTCGGCTAAAGAGTCTGTTGTCCCCTTTGATGGTATATGTTCAGAAATCATATCATGCATGTGGGGCATGGGGACAGTGTGAGTAGATGTTTCTTCTTTGTCATCATTTCCAAAACCTAGACCTGAATTTTGTTGAACATATTTCATCCTAACATCAGAGTTATAGAAAAGAGATCTTGCTTCTAGCATTTTTGATTGAATCTTATTATTAGCATCTATTTTACTCTGAGATTTAGCAAGTTGATCTCTCAATTCTTCTACCTCTTTTGTTAGATTTTCAACTTTTGTGTTGGCAACTCTCAACAAAACTCTAGTGTCACTTAATTGATTATCTAGGTTTGTTACATCAAGCTTTGCTGCTTCATACTTTTCCCTATGAACTTTAGCCATATCTTTGAAATTATTAGATTCTCTAGTGGCACGTTCACAGTTAAGTGATTCATAATAGAATTTAGATTCATATTCTTTGTAAGCTTTAAATACTTCACGCACAATGAGGACAAGAACAATTGCATACCTGTGTGTTGCTAGAGTTGACTTCAGGCCCTGGAGCAGTATTCACCATGAATGCATGTTGGTTCATCTCCAGTGCTTCTCTCTCTGCTTCTTCCTCAGCTAGCATGGCGATGTGTGTAAGACTTAGACTGAGATCATCAACTTGAGTAGACCAGTCGTATCCTCCTGGGGTACTTTGAACAACAAGGGCTTTATCATCAGCTCCTACTTCCCTTTTCTTGACATTCTGCTGTTCACCACTTTTAGCACCTCTTTCAACTTTGGGCTTGGTGCACTCTCTGGCATAGTGACCATATTCATTGCAGTTGAAGCATCTCAGATTGGCTTTGTTGAAGGATAGCTTTACTCCTTTCCCATCATTCCAAGTCTTGCTCCCAGTTCTTGCCATATACTGCTTGGCTCTCAGAGCCGACATCCCCATTTGATAAGATATGTCCATCTTTTCAAGGTCATCTGGATTTACTTGATTCACATCCTCATGAGACAGGTCATTTGGAAGTAAGGTACCTGCAACCAAAGCTTGACAGCAACTCATTATTCCTATTCCCAAGGCAAAACTAGAGTCTTTAGCTAAATTGTTAACATCCAATGTAACCAGGTTAGAGCCATTTGAGGAGCTTGATCCACTAGTAGCTTGAGAAATGAAGGCTAGAGGGTTTGATGTCAGATCAACTGTTTGAGTTACAGGTGTGCTGGGCTGTGATATAAAGGCTTGATTCACTTGTTTGGCCGCTGCTCCAATTCCCTGTTTTCTTGCCCTTTTGAGTTTCTTTTCTTCATATGCTCGAATTGTAGACATGAGTGAGCTAAGGGTTGCTGTGTTCAAGTCCAAGACTCCTTCCATTACCTCCACTGTGCTATCCCAGTTGGGGGGTAAGGAGCTAATCAGCTTCTTGTTTACTTCCTTTTGAGTGTATGTCACCTCAGCTTCTTTCATTGCGGTGACGATTTTGATGAACCTTTGCAATTGTGTCTCTATATTTTCCCCATGAATGTAGTTAAAATCATTAAATTGCTCTCTAAGGTTCTCTTTCCTCGACTCCTTCATGTCTGAGTTTCCTTCATATGCATCAACTAGAGCATCCCACAAAGTTTTAGCAGACTTGTACTCCTTGAAGGCTTCAGCAACCTCAGGTGAGATTGCCATAGTTAATGCAGCAAGGGCCTTCCTATTCTTTTCCACTTTGTCCCAGTCTGTGTCAGACCATTCGTGCTTCTGTTTTATCACATCAGGTTGTCCGGATACTTGAATCTTTGGGACATAATCTCCAGCTTCAATTGATCTCATAATCTTGGGATCACTGTAGTTTGCATAGTTGACGAACCTGTACTTCCAACTCATGAAGTCCTTTCCTGAGGTCAGTCTTGGTGGTCTAGTCGCCGTACCGATTTGAGCATCCATTTCCAGAGTAGCCGAAGAAATATTAGCCATATCAAAAGCCATTGAGAGAACAAATTCCGATTGGATCGAGAAGTACTTTCCGGTAGGACAAAGTTTGGATCGAAAAGTGGTTCTCGGCTGAAAAGAGCTGATCGAGAAGTACTTTTCGATCGGAATGAGTGAGGGTCGAAAAGTCTGATATGATCGAAAAGTCTAGGCTGGATCGAAAAGTCTCGAGGGGGACTTTTCGATCAAGGAGCAGAGAGGATCAGAAAGTCACAGGGGACTTTTCGATCAAGGAGGCTGATCGAGAAGTCTCAAGGGGACTTATCGATTGTGAGAGCCGGATCGAAAAGTCTCGGAGGGACTTTTCGATTGGTGTAACTGATCGAGAAGTCACAAAAGGGGACTTCTCGATTGGGAAAGCTGGTCGAAAAGTCACTTAGGGGACTTTTCGACAGAGAACAACGGATCGAAAAGCCACAAAGGGGGCTTTCTCGATCGTTTAAGGCAGCTGAAGTGGATTTTTTCGACCAGAAACCTGATCGAAAAGTATGAGCAGGGTCGAAAAGCTTCAAAACCACGAACACAGCCTTCGAAAACCTTCTATCTTGAGTCGAAACCTGCACAAAACATCTCCGAAAGTGCAAAAAGCTGAAAATCACCAGAAAACTCAAATCGTTAGTACTCAAAAACTTGAATCTGATATCGCGAGAGCCTCGAAACCCGCGTTTCTTGGCTCTTATACCAATTGTAAGGATCAATTTAAACCCTCACGCGATATCTAGACTAGTGAAACCGTGCGGAATCCGGTTTAACTAGGTGATTCAAGGATAAACACAATAAACAATAACCGAAAAGTATAAGCACAAGAGAAACACAAACCGATTGAAGAACAAACACTTGTATTGATTACTTGCAACTGCTTACACCTTAATCGAAATTCTAAAGAGAATTTCGATGTCACCTTCACACACCCAAAAGACTAGCAACCCTAACTAGACAATATGATATCCTATATATAGTTGAGATTGACTTGGTAAACAAGTCAATCTCATTAGAATTTCGAAAACCCTTAGGCCCACACTTACAAAATCGGACCAAAACCCCACTATAGCCTACCCAAGTTAGCCCAATTACATTTACAAGCTAGCCCAAAAATACTAAACAAGCCCAAAACTATCTAATGTAAAACCCTCAATTTTCAGGTCTCTACAATCTCAGGGTTGATAGGAGGTACATCTGGTTCACCCATGGTTAAGGCAAGGGTTTCTCCTGAGGATGATTGATTAATTTCATGTGCAGCACTGGAGAATCTTGGAAGTTTGATATTCTCAGGAGGTGGCACCAGGCTTATTACTGATTGATATATTTCATTTTCATCCTCGTCATTTGGTTCATCATTAAGTTTAATGAATTGCCCCTGTGTAGCTCAACAATTGTATATCAGAAGTTACCAACAATTCATGAAACATACCTCTTTGATGATCTAATTTGAGCTAAGATCAATGTAAGAGACAAGAAGATCTTGTAGTGTTTCTGGATAGAATCTGTTATTAAATCAAGCAAAATTTGTTAAACAGTTGATTGGAAGCCACACACAGCCTAAATAGGGCCAGATTCATTAAACATGAGTGAATTTCACAAGATTTGACTTAAAAAGTCAACTATGCAAGCATTTGTCAAAAACCAAGTCAAGACTAGTCAAACATTGTAGATTTAACCTATATTAAGTTCAAACCTATGTTAGAAAAGTTAAAGTCCAAGACTTGACTTATTTTCATCAATTACAGCAGCATATCTAGTGAAATTCAATTGAAGGAAGAAATCTCATAAAATGGTCAAAAGTAGCCTCTATGTTGACAATTTGGTCAATTTTTATTATTTAGCAACACAAACGCAACAAATGTTACCACTTCATGTCAAAGATTCCTTTCATCAAGTTATTTGAGTCAAAGGACTCTTATTGGAGTGAGTTTAGGACATTTAAGGTCCAATTTAGTCAAACGGACATATTTGATAAAACTTCACCATTTGAACCAAAAGATGAGATTCAAAAACAATTTGAACCCATTTAAGGCTAAAACTGTCCACTAAACTCATTATTTTTGTTTCTTTTCAAAAATTTAAAAATTTTGACAAGGATTGTTCCAAAAATCTATTTATTTTCAAATTGGGTCAAACATAGACAAAGTCTAATTTCGCTTCCAATTTTTGAAGCCCTTTTGACCTGGATTGCATTTAGAATCATTCTAATACATCACGTTGGTGTTTTTGAACATCCACAATCAAACCAACTCATTATTCAACCATCCCATTCACATTTCAAGATTCATCCCAAAACAGAGAGAGGAACAGTGAGTTATTGTAAACTCAACCAAACCGATCAATTTCAAATAGATTGCATAGAACAAGCAACAATTTTTAATAAATCATCATGTTCAAATCTATGTTACCATTCCCAACATCCTGTGAATCCAATTAACACAAATTACAAACCCTAAATCTCAATTTATTCAAGAACAGAGGCGGCTCATGATCCAAATTTTCCCAACACAATAGTCATAACCAATCATGGAATTGATACCTTGTAATGGTGCTCACCATGATTCCTAGCACTAAACAGGAAACAATCTCCATGTTCAAGAACGGTGTGCGAATCAACCATACTTGAGTTGAATAATCGATTATTAGAGGAAACGTAGTCGGAGGTGCAGAAATTTGGTCCGCCGGAGGTTCGCAGAGAGAGAGGAGACGAGCGGGTTGTGATTTTTGTTTGAATGGGAAAAAATGGATGGAAAAAGAACCTCCCTTTTTATTTAAGAAGGCGAGGTCGGAAAGGACTTAGGGTTTTATTCCCTGTTTAATGAGATCGCCAAAGGTTTGGAAGTGGGCGAAATCGTCAAGGATTAGATCGCCGAGATCGCAAAGAGCAGACCTGCTTTAAACGAGATCGCCAAAGAGTTAGGCGAGATCGCCAAGAGTATTCGGCTAAGGCGAGATCACCAAGAGTATTCGGCTAAGGCGAGATCGCCAAGGATGTTAATTGGGCGAGATCGCCAAATGAACCGAAAACAGACGAGTCG
>JBCNJP010005590.1:0-16000 GCA_039602395.1 Deinandra increscens subsp. villosa
GAGAATCCTGATAGGATCCCTACATAAAATAGTCTTTCAGATGGATGGCATTCCAAGCTCTCGGTAATAAATCTCCTTCCAAGTTCATCAATCTATATGCCCCTTTTCCTTCTTCGGATTCCACTAGATAGGGTCCTTCCCATTTGGGTGCCAACTTCCCGTCAGCCGGATTAGTCGTATTCTGAAATGCTTTCCTCAATACCAAGTCTCCAACCTGAAATCGCCTGAGCCTGATATTCTTATTATATGACCTTGCTATCCTTTGCTGGTATGACGCCATTCTGACTTTGGCAAGATCCCTGAGTTCTTCTACCGTTTCAAGATCCTGAAGTAGATTCTCAGAGTTATTCTGGGAATCCTGAAGCGTAACTCTTGCTGTAGGAATCACCATTTCAGTAGGGATGACGGCTTCTGCCCCAAATACCAAGGAAAAAGGCGCTTGGCCAGTTGCATTCTTAGAAGTCGTCCTATCTGCCCAAAGAACAAACGGAAGTTCTTCAGCCCATCTTCCTTTCTTGGAACCCAGTTTCTTTTTCAAGTTATTGATGATGATTTTGTTGCTGGATTCCGCTTGACCGTTGGCTTGAGGATGTACTGGTGTTGAAGTGATCATCTTAATCCCCCAACTCTCACAGAAGCTCGTAGTCCTCTTGCCAATAAACTGGGAGCCATTATCACATATAATTTCTGCTGGGATCCCAAACCTTGTTAGGATATTCCTTTTGATAAACGAGATAACCTCCTTTTCCCTGACTTGAACGTAGGCTTCTGCTTCTATCCATTTGGAAAAGTAGTCGGTCATCGCAAGTATAAAGACTTTTCCTCCGGGTGCCTTGGGCAGCTTCCCAACTATATCCATGCCCCACTTCATAAATGGCCAAGGTGAGACAATGGGATGCAATGGTTCAGCTGGTTGATGGAGGATATTGCTATGTCTTTGGCATGCATCGCATTTTTGTGAGAAGTCCATAGCATCCTTCTTCATTGTTGGCCAGAAGTAACCGGTTCTGAGGATCTTGGAAAACAATGCCCTTCCACCGGTGTGATTTCCACAATCTCCCGCATGGATATCTTGAAGCACTTGGAGCGCTTCTGGTTTCTCAAGACACCTTAAGTAGGGACCTGCAAGAGACTTTCTATATAGGGTGTTATTTAAAATAATGTAGGGAGTTACCTTCGTGCGAAATGCTCTGGGATTCTCATCTTTAGGAATTTCCCCACTTTGAATATACTTTATGATAGGGGAAGTCCATGATTCCAAAGTCTTTTCAGGATCCTGGACGTCCATAGGATCCTCGCAGTCCACTTTGTTGGATTCCTGATCTGAAATAGCGGGAGTTAGAATATGAGTGATCGGGATCTTGACATCCTCTGGAATCCTGAGAGATGAAGCCAAGTTGGCCAAGGCATCGGCTTCCGAGTTCTCTTCCCTTGGAACCTGAACTATATTAAAAATTTCAAATTTTAAAGACAAATTTTTTACAACATCAAGATATTTCGAAAGTTTCTCTCCTTTGGCTGCATAAGAACCATTAAAATGGTTAGCAAGTAATAAGGAATCAACATAGACTTGAATACACCTGATTCCCATGCCCCTAGCAATCTGTAAACCTGCAATAAGCGCCTCATACTCGGCTTCATTGTTAGTAGCCTGAAATTCACAAGAAATAGATGAGGGTAAGATGTCCCCTTGGGGTGATTTTAGTAGGATTCCGAGGCCCGTGCCACTGACATTGGAAGCTCCATCAGTGTATAGGATCCAAGGCTCCTCAAGTTCATCAAGCCTCTCAAGCTTCCTGACTTCCTCATCGGCTTCCGGGAGGATGTCACTGCTGAAGTCTGCCACAAAATCAGCTAAGGCCTGCGACTTGATAGCCGTTATAGGCTCGTACTGTATGTCATAGGCACTAAGCTTGACCGCCCACTTTGCTAACCTGCCGGACATCTCAGGCTTCCTGAGCACTGCCTTAATAGGATAGTTAGTCCTTACAATAATAATATGAGTTTCAAAATAATGTCTTAATTTAGTGGAAGCCATGATTAAAGCTAAAATAGGTTTCTCAAGATAGGAATACCTGGATTCTGCATCAAGAAGTGTTTTACTTACATAGTACACAGGGTGTTGTTGACCTTCATGATCCTTGACAAGGACTGCACTGACTGAGCTTCCCGAGACTGCTAAGTACAGGGTTAGAGGCTCCCCATCTATTGGTTTCATCAATAGAGGAGCCGATGAGAGATATTCCTTTAGCGACTCGAGAGCTTCCTCGTGCTTTTCATTCCACTCGAACCTTTTATTTTTTTCTCAGAATCTCATAAAAATATTTGCTTTTTTCTGAGGATCTTGATATAAATCTGTTCAAAGCTGCTATTCTTCCGGTCAACTTTTGGACATCCTTAATCGTTGTAGGAGATTTCAGATTCAGAATGGCTTTAATTTGCTCAGGTCTGGCTTCAATTCCTCTTTCAGTCACCATATAACCCAAAAACTTTCCTGCTCTAACTCCAAAGTGACACTTAGAAGGATTCAGCTTCATATTGTAATGATCCAGGATATCGAATGCCGTCCGGAGATCCCTAGGGTGATCTTCTGTTTTCTTGGATTTCACTACCATGTCATCGATATAGACTTCCATGGTGTCTCCCAGTTGATCTTTGAACATCATGTTTACCAGTCTCTGATAGGTGGCACCTGCATTCCGAAGTCCAAAAGGCATAGCAGTATAACAATAGATACCTGTTGGGGTCATGAAGGCGGTATGCTCCTGATCACAGGGTTCCATCTGAATCTGTTGGAATCCTGATGAGGCGTCCATAAAGGTGAGCATCTCGTGTCCTGCAGTAGCATCCACCATAGCATCGATGTGTGGTAATGGGAAGGGATCCTTGGGACAAGCCTTGTTTAGATCAGTGTAATCCACACAAACTATCCACTTTACATTCTTCTTCTGTACCACGACCACGTTTGCTAGCCATTTAGGATACTTGACTTCCCGAATCATTTTTGTCTTGAGAAGCTTGTCAACCTCCTCTTGTATGATAATGTTGGTTTCCGGAGCAAACTTTCTTCTTTTCTGCTGAATTGGCCTGAAAGTAGGATCCAAACCAAGTCTGTGAGTTATAACAATAGTAGGGATACCTGTCATATCTCCGTGCTTCCATGCAAAGGTTGTTTTCCTGTTCGTGAGAAGCTGGATCAATTCTTGCTCAGTATCCCTGGGAATATCAGTTCCTACTAGCACCTTCACTTCAGGATTCTCAGGATCAAGCTGAACTTCCTTCACGTCTAATTCTTTTTCTTCCTGAAGTGGAAGTGCTAGTTTCTTTGATTGCTATGCTGAGTTAAGCTTGGCTGCTTTTCTCATTGAAGTGAGGTAACAGTTCTTGGCTTCCTGTTGGTCGCTCTCTATCCGAACAACTCCCCAGGACGTTGGGAATTTGATGCACTGGTGGTAGGTTGATGGTACGGCTTTCATTTCATGAATCCAAGGCCTACCTAAAATAACATTGCAACAAGAAAGTGAGTCACTAACACAAAATTTTTGAACACAGTTTACCCCCTCGATGTAAACAGGAAGCCGGATATCCCCAATCGTATTCTTGGTTTCTCCACTGAATCCAACAAGGACTGAAGATCTTGGAATTATGTCGCCTTCTGGTACGTTCATCTTTTTCAACGCTTCCAGATGAATGATATTTACTGAGCTTCCGTTATCCACCAGAATCCTGCGTACAACACAGTTAGCAATATGCAGAGTAATAACTAAACTATCATGATGGGGATCCTGGATGTCGCTTCTGTCGGATTCATCAAATGAGATAAGTTTTTCCCCAGTTAGCCGTGAAGTCTTTGTAGGCCCCTCATTCTTTTCAGTCTTCGACTGCTTAACATGCTTCCTTGCAGACGAGTAAGAGGTTCCACATATGTCCGAGCCTCCTGATATGAAATGAATAATTGGAGCATCCGGAGGAGGAGAAGCTGCTCGCTGTTGGGACTTCTCGGGTTCCTGAGTTCGGCTTTTCTTTCTGCCGAGAAGTTCTTTGAGATGCCCCTTGCTCAACAAATATCCAATCTCTTTCCTGAGTGCAATGCATTCATCAGTGAGATGCCCGAAATCCTCATGGAAGGCACACCATTTAGATTTATCCTTCCAGGATCCCTGTTTGTCACCTTTCTTGGGCCATCTTGCCTTTTCTCCTAAGTCCTGCATAGCACACATTAGACCAACAATATCACAAGAGAAACAATATTCAAAAATTTTAGGATATTCTTCATTGTCCTCTTCTTCATCTACTGCATTGATCCTTTGATTATCTCCTCGAGAGTATGGTTTGGAGTTATAATATTTCCCGGAAGATTCAGACTTCCTGGAATTCCGATCACTCCTCGCAGCTTCCTCCCTTTGATAAATTATCTTGTCATCCTCTAAGCGAATGAACCTTAAAGCTTGACTTCTTACTTCATCGAGGTTCCTGCACGGGGTCATGACCAAATCGTCATAAAATCGGGAATCCTTAGAGAGTCCCATTTTGAACGCTTCCACGGCAGCCGCCATGTCCAAATTTGGAATCTCAAGGGATTCCCGGCCAAATCTAGATATATAATCCCTGAGGGGCTCCGACGGTTTCTGGACCACTCGGTAAAGATCACCTGTGAGCTTCTCAAAAGTTCTGCTGCAAGAAAACTGATTATTAAATAAATTAACTAAATGAGAAAACGAGGTTATGGTATTGGGAGGAATACTCAGTAGCCATTTCATGGCTGGTCCTGTCAAAGTTGAACCAAAGCCTTTGCAAAGACAGGCTTCCTTGATATCAGCGGGGATTGGGTTGATTTCCATCCTCTCCCTATAGTGAGCCACATGCTCTTCGGGATCCGTCGTTCCATCGTATAATTTCATGCTAGGGGTCTGGAAACGCTTCGGAATCTCCACGTCACATATGGGCCACGTAAACCTTGATATCCTGTGACTCTCTAGAGGGACTTTAGGAATAGGCTTGATGATTCCCAGGACGCTAGCTATCATCTCTTTGAGTTTCTGAAGTTCCCTGGCAAATTGAGGTGGAATTCCTGTATCCTGCATAACAGTTGTGTTAGGCACATTATAACTAGGGTTAGGAATTCTCCCTGCATATGTGTCCCTGGTTCTGGGACTTTGCTCTTTTCGTGAGTTTCTGAATACTGGAACCTCGGTTGTTTCAGGATCCTGCATAGGAATGAAATCTCCTTGGTGAACTTCTGAAGATCTTGCAGGACCAGCGTCTGAGATGATGAACGGATCAGTATAGCGGTATCCTTTGGGTTCCTTAGCCTTAAGGCGAGGCTGAGAAGCAGAATACTTCTGGTACCCCATTGGTTGGGATTCCCAAAAATCATAATCACGCGACTTCGAGGAATCCTGATAATAGCCTTCCGGGATCTCGGATGTCTGCTTCTGATGACTGACGATTGGAGGACACGTTGTGAAAGTTGCCGAGGAGCCTTTATTAGCAGCAGCTGATGCCCTTGACTTGAGACGATCTTTGGCCAGGGATCCCGACGTACCAAAGTCAAGATTCCTGGGATATAAAGGGCTTTCTTCATCGACTGAGCTTCTAGATTTCTTAAGCTCTTCAAGCTCCTTCATCACCTGTTTAGTGGTTCTTTCCTGCTGCTCCGCTTGAGATTTCATCTGTTGAATCAAAGCAAAAATATCATGGTTAGTAATAACAGGATTAATACGCTCACCCTGAGATCCCGAGAAAACCGGAATTTGTGATCCTTTCTGTTTCGCCGCGTCTCTCCTTGGGATGGGAGGAAGTGATGTGGTGACTGTTGGTATGAACACTCCAGTGTTCCTCGGTTGGTTTTCAGAGGAGGACGTCGCGTTGATCTTGCTTATGCCCGAAGATCCTGCGGATACCGATGAAGTCTTCATCTGGGAAGACATTGTAGCGATTGGAAATGTAGAATATGATAGAGTAAATGAAGTTTTGCACCGTTTTGCCCCACGGTGGGCGCCAAACTGTTTTGGTCAAAAATTGCACAAGGCAATCTCGTATTCCAAACTTAGAATGTGGGGTGAGGTGCTAAGAAATCTGGTTCAAAAGCAAAGAAAAAGTAGTGCAAGCAACACGATGATGTACGAGGGAAACCCGGAATCCTGAGAGTTGCCTCTGAGAATCCCAGTAAAAACCTCGGGAGCCGGCTCAAAGCGCCTGCTACCTAAAGCTTTTATAAATTAAGAATTCGATTACAATGATGAAGACGATGATCGAGTGCTAAGTGTTACAGTATTTTGAGTGCTGTGTGTTGTGATATGTTTCCTAATTCGATCATGCCTGATTTATAGTTACAAACAGAATAAACTAGCTATCCGAAAAATCAGGGATCCTCTTGACCACGTCCGCTAGCCGTTTGAGGAAGTTCACCATCTCGTCCACGTTCGTTTATGCCACGTCAGCCCTAATTGACCGGTTCTTTAGGAAGGTTAGACCTTGTTTACCTGCGATTGAAATTAATCACGTGGCAATTAGTGAGTAAAGATATTCAAATAAGTAACAGGTAACATAACCTGTCGAGAATCCTTGGGATTCCCGGATTCCTGCATGTTCAAGCTTCTTAGCCGGGTGCCTGGAACTTGACCCATAACAAAGATCATCATAAAAATGTGAATCTTTGGAGAGCCCCATTTTAAAGGCTTCTACGGCTGCCGCCATATCTAGATTAGGAATCTTAAGAGATTCTCGTCCGAATCTGGCATGTATTTCCTGAGAGGCTCATCTTGTTTCTGAACTATTCGGTACAGGTCACCTGTGAGCTTCTCAAAGGTTGTGCTGCAAGAAAATTGATTGTTAAACATGTTAACTAAATGAGAAAATGACGTAATAGTGTTAGGAGGAATGCTCAGTAGCCATTTCATGGCTGATCCTGTTAAGGTTGAACCAAATCCTTTGCATAGACAGGCTTCTTTGATTGCTATCGGAATCGGGTTGATCTCCATACGCTCCCTGTAATGTGCCACGTGTTCTTCAGGATTCGTAGTTCCATCGTAAAGCTTCATGCTTGGAGTTTGGAAACGCTTCGGGATCTCCACTTGGGAAATTGGCCAAGTAAATCTAGAGATCTTGTGGCTTTCTAAAGGAACCTCAGGAATAGGTTTCAGGATCCCTGGAACACTCGATATCATCTCTTTCAGGAGCTCCCTAGAGATACTTGGATGGATACCTGCATCACAAGGAGCACCCTGGTTAGAAACGACAGGTATTGAATTGGACACATTATCTGGGCCAGGATTATGAACTAGGATCCTGGGATTATATCCATAGCTTGTTGGGATGCTCGGATCTGTAGTGGTTGCTGTTTGCATGGGGATGAAGTCGCCATCATGCACATCTGAGGAGATGGTCTTGAAGATTCCTGCAGAAACAGAAGGGTTAGAGTATTGATATCCTTGGGGGTTTTGGCTTATATTCCCAGCAGAAAAGGGATATCCTTGAGATGACGTGACTAAGGATCCTGACGGTAGTGGAATCCAAGGATCCTTGTAGCGTAACTGTGAGGATTCTGGTGGGACAGCTCCTGAGAATCCAGCAGTACTCCTTGCATACCCAGCGGCCTGAGAAGGCATTGTAGGGGCTGTAGTGAAGCCTGGTGCTGATTTGTAATTGTAGCGAGATGGATCTGAGGATCCTGAAGCGTTGAAGTCAAGATTCCTGGGAAATAGAGGACTTTGTTCCTCCACATGTTTCTTAGACTTCTTAAGCTGCTCAAACTCCTTCATCACCGTTTGATTGGTCTTTTATTGCTGATCCATCTGATTCTTCACCTGCTTAATCAAGGAAAACAAATCGTTGTTAGTAATAACAGGATCAACAGATTGAACTTGGGATCCTGTGAAGACAGGAGTCAGTTTTTCTCGGCTGCTCATCCACTTTCTTCTGACGGTCATTGGTCTTCTTCTGACTTCCTGGAATGGAAGGAAGAGGTGGAATGGAGGACGATGTAGAGGCCGAAACAGATTTTTGTGGGTTTGACATCTTTGGGATTAGAGATCAAATAGAGGAGATGATGAATGGAATCTCTTTAGAATGAAGCACCACTTGCCCCACGGTGGGCGCCAAACTGTTTTGGTCAAAAATTCACGAAGGAATTTCGTATTCCAAACTTAGAATGCGAGGTAGTGTGCCTGTCAATATGCTTGAAATGTAAAGTTAAACACAAAGATGTAACGAGGGAAAAATCCAGGATCCTTCGAGTTGCCTCTAGGAATCCTAGCAAAAAAACCTCGGGAGCCGGCCTGAAGAGCCTGCTGCCTAGCAACTTTATTGATACGAAATGAAGAAATACAAGTGTTGAGCTATTGTGATCGAAATCTAGGTGTTACAGAGAGTATTCAGTGAGTGTGTGTGGTATATGGTCCCTATCATCGATCACAAGGCTGATATATATATAGTTACAAGTCAATAACCGAAAGTGCTAAAAATAAGGGATTCTTCCACCAGGTCTTTGTGAACGTTGGGAGTAAGTTATGGCACGTTCTTTAATGCTTGACCTGGTCTTTAGCCTTGATTTACACGTCCCTTTAAGCCTGCAATTAATTAAGACACATGGACAATTGAAACGGTTAGTCAATAACTGCATTTCAGGATACCGAACCTGTCAGGATACTGAGCCACTTGAGCTTCCGGCAAGGATCCTGAAATAAAACAACCAACTTTCCTATATTTTAGGGATTCTCCCCATTGAGTCAATATGAACGTTGTGGACCACTTAGTCCACATTCTTTAGTCTTTGTCCGAGTCTTTAGGCTTGTTTTACACGTTTTCTTTACCTGCAAGCAAATAAATACAAGGAACAACATAGCGGTTAGTCGATAAGTGTAATTCAGGATGCCCGAACCTATCAGGATTCTCAACCCGTCTGAGGATACTGGACCACTTGAGCTTCCGCCAAGGATCCCGAAATATCAGCCCAAACAATATTTATGAAAAATATATATATATATATATATATATATATATATGAACATACATATACGAATATTATTTGGTTGTACTTCGTGATATGAAAAAAAATATATATATATATAAATATACATATCTGCATATCTATAAATATATGTACCTATACACATAAACATGCATTTCAACTATTCGGGTTCGTAAAAGATGATAATTATCTTTTATCCACATTTTGATTGTCTTTTGTGATTTCGGTTAAACATCGTCACCAACTCGATTTGAATAAACGATTTTTATCGCGTATGGATATTTATAACCTACGTCACATATGGACTTACTTGTCAAATAAACCGACGTCTAGGCTATTTTACTCATATGCGGACACACACTTACGTATGTAAAATCGATAGGTGCTCGGTAATTTTTGCAAGGCTTGAAGTCTTACTAAATTGTAGCAGCGCACCCTAAGGTGAGTTACATAACCTTTTACGTTACTTCCGGGTTTGAACGATAACACACGCAAACACGTTACACCCGGGTTAGGGTGATAACACGACAACTATTATGTATGATTAAAGTAGAAATCCAGTATATATCACATGTTCACGTAAAATGCTTTATCTTTCAAGTCCTTACTTTATCGAACCGTTAATAGCAAATAACAAGGATATATTGGGTAGTACTACTGGGGTCTGACAAACCCCACTCAGCGGGCACGAGATGCACCACCTGGCTGGCGGTCGGACTGAGGAGAATGTCAGCCTAACTTACCGTGATCGAGTAGACACAAGGAAGGCAAAACACGTAAGGATTATTCCTACAACTAATTGGTCAGCTTCGGTTGCGAAGGTTTTAGTGACATGAACTTAGGCTTGTTAGCTAGGATATGGATTGTATACTTGTAATATACATACTTACATACGAATAAAGACTTTTGTATTCATACGACATACTTATACTAGATATACTTATGTGCTTATGTGAACTCACCAACTTCAGTTGACACATGCTTCTTGTGCATGCTTTGTAGGACGCTAGGAGTATCGGATTTTTGGGCACGTACGTTGATTAAAACCTCTATTTTTGGGAACTTGCTTTTAAATTCAACTTGAACTAATACTTACTTATCGGGCTCTTTTTGCGACATAACTTTTATGAGGTTCCGTTAAACTTTAACTCTGGTTTTGATATTTCCCGTTTGGAAATATATTTACATTTTGAACCCTTAATTTATGTTTGATGTAACTAATGACTCGGGTCCTGGTCTGGTTCACACCTCACACAGTAAAACTCCGTTAGTGGAAATTAGGGGTGTGACAAATCCTGACAAAAAACCTCGGGAGCCGACCTAAAGAGCTTGCTACCTAGCACTTTTATTGACAAGGAATTAAAAAAATACAAGTGTTTTTGGAGGATTGATTGATCGGACTATGTATTACAATGATTATAGCTTTCAGAGCTTAAGTGTGAGTGAGTTGTGTGTCCCTTTACCGATCGAGTCCTCGATTATATAACGTTTACATGAATAACAAACATTCTGGGATTCCCGGGATCCTATTCTCCAACTATCTTGACCGTTAGAGCTACACTCGTCCAGTTAGTCCACGTTCTTCAATAGCTGGAGCTTGCATTTCAGAGGTAGTTGATGACTCAACGGTACCTAGATCAAATAAACACGTGGAAATTATAAGGGTTAGTCGAATAAAAATGAATCCGGATTCCTAGATGAGTGGGATTCCCAGACAACAATAGGATTCTTGAGACATCTAAGCTTTCTGCGAGCATCCTGAAAATATACCCCCAACAATTTCCTCTTAAATTTTGACAGTTGTAGATAAGCTCAACAACTGTAAAAATTCAAAAAGATGCCTTTTCTATGGCGTTATCACGGTAAAATTGGTTGAGATTGGACGTTTTTACGGCATCCAAGGGATGTGACTTGCATCATTACTTCTTCTTTAAATATGAGATTCCGAATTCACTTATGTCCATCTTCCTCCGGAAACCTCTCTAGCTTCTCTGATTATCCAGGTTAGTTCTAATCGCTTTTCTTCTCTGATTTCCTTTCTTCTGATTTTTCGGTCATGGCCAAGAAAAATACCCGATCGCCCTCTTCATTGAACACTCCGGTGATCGATGATTTTCACGTTCAGGGGTACGTAATCCCCAGCGTGTAAGAAACTTGCACTTTCAACAATGGCGATATCCAGGATTTGAAAAACTCCGGCATCTTTCCTCCTTGTACTATTTTTCGTCCTTTCGATTCTCGAGTCAAGTCTGATTTACCTCCACCACCTGGGTATGCTTTATGTATTACCCTTTCATGCTTGGCATGACCTTCCCATTTCCCGAGCTTGTTACCCAGTTCTTCAAGACCACCCGACATAGTTATGCCCAAACCATGCCTATGGTTTGGAGAATTTTCTACTCTCTTGACCAACTGAACCAAACCCGAAACCTGGAAATCGAGATTCCCGAAATTTGTGAAGCCTACCAACTAAGAACCCACGGCTGTAGCCGATTCTTCTGGATGGCTCGCACCTCCACCTCCCATTTGATTCCCCGAGCTTCACATAATGATCATGATTGGAAGAAGCGTTTCTTTTTTGTGAAGCGTGATTCAGTTCTAGGGGGTAAAGAGTTTCCATTGATGTGGGTTGATAAGGGTAGAATATTGATTTCTTTTGCATCGTAAGACCCTGAATCTGTGTATAATTTTCCTTAATGTTTTTTGCAGCTCCCAAGTTTGAGAATCTCATCAAAGCACATCCGGATCCCAAGAAGCTTGAAGCAGTCTACCAGATTCCAGCCACAGAGAGAGCCCTGATCCTTGAAGTAGTAGCCAGCAAACAATGCTATTCAGCCGACCACATTTCTGAGATGTCTGGTAAGTTTTAGTAGGATCCTGAGCTGTATTTTTATCTGAGAATCCGAAATGTTGACAATCTGTTTTTATCGCAGCCCCCAAGTCCAGCTCTTCATTCTCTCTGAAGGATCTTGACTGCATCCTCAAGATCAAGAAAGAGCACTCAGAGTAGCATGCCACCTTCAAACCTCTTGTCAGCCGACCTAAGGCCTCTGCTTCCAAGAAGAGGAAGGTCACCGAAGCCACCGAGTACCTGGAGAATTTCGAAGGCCTAGCTCCTTCTGAAGCGAGAAACAGGGTTCTCTCGATGCAAACCATGATCAACCTGGTAAGAAGCTCAACAAATAGACATATAATTCGTTTCATACCTGTTGCAGCCATTGATTAGGATTCTCGTATTCTTGTGTAGGGCATCGAGAAGCTAAACATCCAGGCCATGGATATGGAGCAGAAGCTGGCTGAGGCTGAGGAGAAGATCCAAGCCTAAGCGGAAATCGCCAAGGGCAAGACCCTGTATTGCGAGCACAAGCTTACTGAGAAGAACCTGGCTTTTGAGGCTGAGAAAGTCACGTATGCTGAAATCGGCAAGCTCTCGGCTTCCCGGAGCATCCTGGAATGCAAAATCAAAATGGCGGGTGAGGCTGAAGAGGCTGCCTTCAAGGTGCCTGGCTGGGATGTTGCGACTTGAAAGGTCATTCTGGAATCGTTGGAAGGAGCCATGGTGAAGCGGTTGGAGCTGGAAAGGATGGGAATGAAGGCTGCTCCTCGAAGACGGTTCCAGAATCTCCAGAGGCAATGACAGGGGTTTTCCATGTGAAGCTTGGCGAGGGAGAGAAACTTGAGAAGGATGGGAAGGTGACGGGCGATGTGGATAATGCAATGGTCTGAGCCTAGTGTTTATGTTTTCATGTTTGGATGATGGTGGTTGTGAAACAATTTACTTTTCGTGGTTCCTTCTAGAAACAAGCAAGTAACAAACAATCGTAGATAATGGTAGGGATCCTGGTGGTGGGATCTTGTGTTTTACAAGACAAAACCAGGACTCCTAAAACTTTTTACTTCTGAGCTTCCCAAGCGGAGTGATTCTGAGGTTTTCAGGATGAACCTTGGGGAGCTCAAAACCCGTTTCAGTATGTTTAATAATATAACTATCTTTTAGCTACATATGTTGTGTTTCGAATTTAGATTTCGCATATAGAAATTGTTATAAGTATCCAATCTTATCAAGAATCTCAAATAACATTTGTAGGTTTGAAAAACCATTTAAGATCAATAGTTGAATAGATCAAAGTTTAAAATCAAATAATAGAGACATAAGTTACCTGACCTTCAGGTTTTACCTTAGTCGATTTCTTGATTTAAACTATTACTTCTTTCAATATACTGTTCAGGATCCTGATAGGGATTCTGAGAGAATGACTTTGTTGGTTCTTCTCGGCATCCTATTTGGGATTGTTAGAACACAATGTAAATGTAACACAAAACAGTCAAGTATTAGAAGAAAAGACAAGATATATCCTTAAAAGAGAAAGGATATGAAAGTCTTTATGAAATACAGATTTCTGCATGATTTCTGTACTCATACAGAACTACTCCGGAAATTCTGAAGTAGTTCTGTGCAGACTAAATTCTACAGAAATCCTCACTTTAGAAGGCTTCTAATGGGAAGCGTCAAAAGTCTTCAAAGAAGAGTCCTGAAGGAGTTCTGGACTATCAGAAGATAAAGATTACAAGAAGAACAAATTCTACCTTTGTGTGAAGAACAAGCAAAATGAATGTCAACTTAACATTAATCACAAAAGTAGTTGAAGACAGTTGAAAAAGAGATAAATTGAATATCTTAAACTAATCTCTATATACTCTGACACACTCCAAAATCAACTGTCCTCAACCACCTTATCCAATTGCAATTTGCTACATCTTCCTATAAATAGCAAGATGACTTCACCAAACAAAGCAAGACATCAAGCATACAATTCAATATCTTCTCAAAGCAATTACAACATCACTCCCATAGAAAGTTATTTCTCTTGATACATAGTTATACTATAAACTCATGTAAACCATTATTTACATTTGAGATATACAGAATAACCCTTTTATGAATTGCTGTCTTCCAATTTGATTTACTTTCCGCAACTTGTTTATCTTGTTTAAATCAGATTGTGCCAACATTGTTAAAGAGCCCCTCACGAAACCCAACAATTGGTATCAGAGCAGATTGAATAATCAATATTCAAAGTTCCTGCTCTTTAACATCTCTTCTTTAACACTCACTCAAAAGTGTCTTCAAGCTGGAACAATATAAAATCACTTGGCTCATTGGCAAAGCCCCCTATGCTTGCTAGGGAGGAATATCCACAGTGGAAAATCAGAATTACCAACTTCCTAAAAGAAGTTGATAGTTCCTTTTTGGAATGCATAGCCAAGGGACCCCATTGCCCCATGGTTGACATTCCTGAGATTAAAGAAACCGAAACATCAGCTGGTGTGCCCGTTCGCACCATTCCTAAAGAAAGGAAATGGTGGAGAGAAGAAGACAAGACCAAAGAAATAAATGAGGATAGAGCCAAGACAGTCCTCATCATGGCTCTCCCTCATGAAATATTCTGTCAAGTTGACTGGAACACCTCAGTCAATAGCATATGGGATGCCCTTGAGAAACTCTTTGATGGGGGGGGGGGGATCAAATGAAAAGAAAAAAGAGAACAAAAGCACTAAACGAATATGAATCTTTCAAGTCACTTCCAAGCGAGTTACTTTTAAACACTTACAATCGCTTTCCCACAATAATTAACAATCTAAGGAAGTTCAGTGTTTCTAGATCTAATGGGGAAACAAAAATCAAATTTATCAAAAGTCTTCCTCATGAATGGAGAAGTCTAACCATGACTCTTCAATTAACTTTGGATTTAGAAGAAAAAAGTCTAAATGATCTCTTCTATATTCTAGATTCTCAAGAGTCTGAAATATTGGACATCTCAAAATTCAAAGTGGGTACACTGGCCCTTTACTCTGAAAAGGAAAGAAATATCAAACAAGAGCCAAGCCACTCAAAACGAAAAGAACTAAGTGAATCAGAAAATGAATACTATGAGCATGAAACATAAAATGAGTCGTTTGAAAAATCTCTGGCACTACTGACCAAACAATTTGGTAGATTCAAAAAGAATCCAACCTAGTCAACCAGAAACAATTTTTTCCAAAATGAAGAAAGCAAGAAACAGTCATCTGAATACAACAAACCTGAAGTTGACAAGAGTGAGATGAAGTGCTTCATATGTGGAACAATAGGCCACTATTCTTTAGAATGCAAGAACAAAAGACTCAAAGATGCTGCATACTACAAAAAGAAGTATGAACAGGCCATGCAGAAAGAAAAGGCATTAATGGCTGAGGTTGAGAACAGGGACTCTGAGTCATCATCAGATGAAGAATGTCACTCCAACAAATGTCTTGTGACAAACGATGAATCTCTTTGAACTGATCTCTTTGAAATCTCACAAGGAGAACAAGCAAGCTCATCTCACACTAATCTAATATTTCAATTCAATAACATGTCAATCAACTACAAAGGTTCTTAAAGAAAAATCTGAAAGAAACAAACTTCTAATGAAAACAAGTTTAAAACTTTTGAAGAAGAAATTAACTCTCTCCTATTTGAACTTCATCAACTAAAAGGGGATAGAGAAAAAGAATTATTCAGATTAAGACAACTAGAAACACAAAACTTGAGCAATAAAGCCAAAATTGATCACTATGAGACTAAACGTGCAACCTTATATCAAAGGTTGCACATGGAAACAAAGAAAATAAACGGTCTCATAAATACTCATGATCAACTTGAACATATGACAAACACACCAAGAAATCATGGGCAAGGGATTGGGTATGTTCAAGGGACAAAAATCTCCAAGACTGTCTTTGTAAAAAGCAGCAATCAAAATGAATCACAACTGGACATCTATGACAAAAGCAAAAGTCCAGTCTCTGAAACTTCATATAACACTCAGTCCAAACCTCATGACTCAAACAAAACCAAATCTGAGTCAACAAGCTCCTCAAGTCGAAATCTTGAAAGTTTTGGAGAATGTACCATATACAAGCACTGCATGTGCAATGAAATAGTAAAACTAATTGGAAAACACTGCAACATTAAACAAATATACTCAGCAAAGTGTAACACCTCCT